>JAHLKC010000050.1:0-243186 GCA_025449115.1 Chytridium lagenaria
ATTCTGACCATTTGTTTCCATGTTATACAGACTTAAAGTTTGAAATCTCCCGATTTTTTTCGGAAAATCCGCCAATCATATAGTAAACATAAATTCCATGCTACCCATTTGAGTCATACAATATATATTTGACACTGTTTCTGACATCTCTGCAAAATTTGAGCAAGATCTGACCATTAGATCTTGCCGCAGGACAGCGACAAGTCCACTAATTATTACTTATAAAAATTTGAAACTTCCGACGCTTGTACGTCGCTCAATTTTGACAATTTGATTGAGGGTTAAACCGGTTTCGACATCGTCGCAACAAGGGCTACATTTCATATTAAGTCAAGTCACACAAAAAAATCGATAACCCTGTGGGGACCCCCATGTATCGTCGCAACAAGGGCTACATTTCATATTAAGTCAAGTCACACAAAAAAATCGATAACCCTGTGGGGACCCCCATGTACCCAATCTAACTCAATTTGCCCAATAGGTTTCCGTTTACTAAGTCACATGCACTCGGGAAGTGAGAACCTAATACAGTCTACTTGTATCTGAGACTTGCATATTGTTAGGTGATCTAATATCTATATGTGTGCAAAGTATCACAAAGTTCTGACCAATCATTCTCACTCAAAATCACCTCAACATTCCCGCATTTATATATACCATCCCGATTCCTAAGTACTCTGGCACGCGGGGAGGGTGGACCTTAATAGAGTCACTTTGTACCACCCTTTTCTGAGTGGTGCATATTGTTCCTGGTATCGATATCTATGCTTGTGCAAAGTATCAGCAAATTCTGACCATTTGTTTCCATGTTATACAGACTTAAAGTTTGAAATCTCCCGATTTTTTCGGAAAATCCGCCAATCATATAGTAAGGGTTAGGGTTATTTCCATGTTATACAGACTTAAAGTTTGAAATCTCCCGATTTTTTCGGAAAATCCGCCAATCATATAGTAAACATAAATTCCATGCTACCCATTTGAGTCATACAATATATATTTGACACTGTTTCTGACATCTCTGCAAAATTTGAGCAAGATCTGACCATTAGATCTTGCCGCAGGACAGCGACAAGTCCACTAATTATTACTTAAGAAAATTTGAAACTTCTGACGCATGTACGTCGCTCAATTTTGACAATTTGATTGAGGGTTAAACCGGTTTCGACATCGTCGCAACAAGGGCTACATTTCATATTAAGTCAAGTCACACAAAAAAATCGATAACCCTGTGGGGACCCCCATGTACCCTTCAGTTCCTGTCGTCTGCGGCATGACCACCTTCTCCATCCTGTTTGAGTTATTGCTTCAGTAGGGGTTCAAACCCCCTATGCGGCATTATACCTCTATGAAAAAAGGTGTTGGCGTGATGTTAGTGACCAATAAAAGCATTTGTAGAGAAAGATAGTTTAATATATGAAGATGATATTATTTATGTTTAAATTGTTCACTCTATAGATAAATGGCATAACCCTCCAACCATAATGCCCGTATAACATTGATAATATTTAACATTCAATAACAACAACATCATCAAACCTGTTTTTCGAAATCAAACCCACAAGTCTCCGACTGATATACAATACACCCTTTGGGAGGCCAAAGACATTGAAATGGTAATTAATAAGGTGGTACAGACAGTTACCAATACGCTCTCAAATGCTGTTATCTGTAGCTGTGCAAAATCTGAGCATGATTTATCCGGCCGTTTTTTCAGAATTTACGTTCAAGTCACCGACTGATATACAATTAACCCTTCGGGAGGTCAAAGTCATTGAAAACATAAATAATAAGGTGGTACAGGGGTTACCGAAACGCTACAAATGCTGTTATCTGTAGCTGTTCAAATCTGAGCATGATTTATCCGGCCGTTTTTTCGGAATTTACGTTCAAGTCACCGACTGATATACCATTAACCCTTCGGGAGGTCAAAGTCATTGAAAACATAATTAATAAGGTGCTACAGGAGGTTACCGAAACGCTCAGAAATACTGTTATCTATAGCTGTACAAAATCTGAGCATGATTTATCCGGCCGTTTTTTCGGAATTTACGTTCAAGTCAACGACTGATATAGGATTCACACTTCGGAAGGCCAATGTCATTGAAAACATAATTAATAAGGTGGTACAACAGATTATCGAAACGCTCAGAAATGCTGTTATCTATAGCTGTGCAATATTTGAACAGGATTTATCCGGCCGTTTTTGCGTTACATTGGATTAAAGTCGACTAATTATTAATTAATAAATTTTTTGAACTTTGAATGCTCATACGGCAGTCAATTTTGCGAATTTCGACCGGGTAAAAAGCATTCCAGCATCGTGACGGTATGTACGACGTTTCGTACTAAGTCACCAAAAAAAAAACCCCTCGGGGACCCCTATGTACCGATTATAAAGTACTCTGGCATGCGGGGAGGGTGGACCTTAATAGAGTCACTTTGTACCACCCTATTCTGAGTGGTGCATATCGTTCCTGGTATCGATATCTATGCTTGTGCAAAGTTTCAGCAAATTCTGACCATTTGTTTTCACGTTATACAGACTTAAAGTTAGAAATGTCCCGATTTTGACGGAAAATCCGTCAAACATATAGTAAACATAAATTCCATGCTACCCATTTGAGTCATACCATATACATTTGACACTGTTTCTGACATCTCTGCAAAATTTGAGCAAGATCTGACCATTAGATCTTGCCGCAGGACGGCGACAAGTCTACTAATTAATACTTAAGAAAATTTGAAACTTCCGACGCTTGTACGTCGCTCAATTTTGACAATTTGATTGAGGGTTAAACCGGTTTCGAGATCGTCGCAACAAGGGCTACATTTCATATTAAGTCAAGTCACACAAAAAAATCGATAACCCTGTGGGGACCCCCATGTACCCTAACTTAAATGGATACTTTGGCGGCAGATACAACCTTTAACTCGGGTGTGGATATGTTGGCGGTGGATACAATCTTAGACTCAGGTATGGATACACTGGCAGAACCAATTAAGTATCAACCTAACAATGTTCAATCTAGCTGAACTCGAAGACGGTACCGATCCTCTACTCGTTCATGAGTATCAAACTAACAATGTTCAATCTGATGTAGCTGATATTGATGAACACCAAGACGGCACCGATCCCCTACTCATTAATCCCCAACTTCTTACGGAGCAAGTGACCAATAATCCCCAACTGGTCAATGAGCAACCGATCAATATGGACATTGACATTCCACTACTCGATACTGCCCCTACATCTGTTACAAACATACCATCCCCTATCATGGAGTTTGATCTCGACGGACTTTTTGACTGCAACGATGACCTCAATCTTTTTGAACATTTTGACATTTCGTATAACTTGTTTTTTGATTCAGAATAAATAAATTTTGTTTTTAAAATTGTCAAAGTTAAATTCGAAACTTCAAAGTTAAATTCAAAAAATTTCGAAGTCAATAAATTTTTCAAAAAAAAAAATTAATCAGACTAACCAGCTCGGTGCTAACCCTAACCTAACTTTAAGGCTAATGGTAGCTCCCTCAAAACACGTAACCCAGGGGCGGCCCAAACGTTTTTCTAGTAGTATTTTCGATGCTCTATCCGATGCACCTTTTACCCAGGCATGCTTTATAAGTGCAAAAGTTCGCAGTCCTAAGTGTAACATCTGGGCAGTAAAGAGACGGGTGTTTGTCGCTCCTTTTGGGGTCATCCGTGCCAGCACTTAGAAGACGACTCAAGCCACCAGCATCAATCCATCCATCTAACCACCCATGCATCCATCACTCTTGCTCTACACTCTACAGTTTATCTTTCTCATTTATTTATATGCCATCTATTGATTTTTTGTAGCCGTTCTTTTTTTTTTTCTTTCTTTTTAGATCTGTTAGATTGCCGATTATTCACCCCCACACCTGTCCACTTTGACATTCTCTCTCCCTGCCGTCGACCATGCCATCTAACCTGCCATCACCCACCCTGATGCTGCCAACACCCTGCCGTCCACCCTGCCGTCCATCCTGCCGTCCACCCTAGTGGTTGCCTTTTTTTTTTTTGTTTAGGTGAAATCCTTCCTTTCCAACACCAACACCACCCCCCCTCTCTTTATATGGTAAGAGCCCTTGCATTTATACACTTTGTACATTTTTAAACAAAATGTCTTTTAATAGGTCAAGTCCATTATCCCCGTTCCTCAATGACTTTTATCTGGCGGCGCTGATGGTGTTGTCATTACCTCTCCCTTCCTCAAGTCTGTGACTTCACTGGTGGAAGGCATGAAAGGTTGGATTTTTTTTTTATAGCTTTTCACTTTCTGCGTATTGGATATCAACTAATTTTTTTTTTATTAAAAGCCGACCGCCTTCACATTAGCATTTCTAATTATATTTTTTTTGACTTATGTAAAGAGAATGGAGGATCCCCATTGCTTTTCAAGTTCTGGTTAAAGAGCACAGCTGATCACTGTTGCTCTTCAAGTTTTGAATATCAAGAAGCATTTTTTAGTTTTAGGGCTGGCCACCCACTTTTTTTGACTTCCCGCATAAACTTGTATTTTTTAAAAAGTAAAATTGACTTAAATGGGGAGGATGGAGATAGAAAGCAGAGATTGTCCAGTCTGTGCGTTTTTATGATCCCACCAACGCGATGTTGAGGGGGAAGAGGATCATTGTATTAATATATGTTTATTTCAAAATGAAGAACCTCTCTTTACAACAGCCATGACCCCGCCCAATGCTTCAGTTGTACCCCCCGCTCTCAACAACACCTTCAGCAAACATCTCCTGATCTCTGTCCTGTCGCCTCTACCCTCCCATTAATAACCCAACCCTCATACCGATAATGCTCTTATTACATAAAATAGCTCACCAGCAACGGAAGTTTCATGATATAAATTTATAATATTTAAATTACTCTCCTAATTTTAAACTTTATTGTGTCATGAAAATCACACGAGGGTGTTCCTGAGCTCTCCCTCCAGCAAACACAATCATTGTCACCCATAAGATGATATTGTCAATCGTCTCCAAGTGAGACTTAGTGAGTCAATTGGGAGACACTTGATGAATATGTGGGAGCTGGAAGCTGATTCACATGAGTCCTTTGAATTCCCTGTGAGAGTAAACCATTCTCTTTTAGGGAACAAAGAGGAGGAATAGTCTTAACATTGTAAGGAGGATTATCAGGAGAAGGGTCATCCATGTCCTCTTCACAAGCGACAGATTCTGGGCAGGGTAACCCAAACACCATTCCGGTACCTGGTTTTACTGATGTATCAGTAAGCATATGAGGGAGTAATGCAAGTTGCTAACCATATAAGTTGCCGGCTAATGAAGATTTGGGGCATCAGATAACACAGCTGGCAAACACCATCGCCGCGATGTCAGATGAGGTCGACATATTTGCCTTGGGCAGTATGGCCGTTTACACCTATAGGTCAGTGGATGGAGGGGAGAATAGGAAACAAGTGAAGAAGACAAGGAAAGCTTTCTTACCAAGTAACGAGAGAAGGCTTACAACAGCCTTCAACAAGATATGGGAGGTGAGAGGTAGACCGGAGGAAGCTTTGGGGATTGGTGGTATTTGGCTATATCGGAAACATATGACCCCCTACGGGACAGCATAGCAGCAGTACGGTAAGAGCAAACTCTGACTTACTGGCTTATGATAATCGGCCGGGTTGTAAATTACTGGAAGGATGCTGCTGTGATCCCCTTTGGGAATCTAACGATTGAAGTATTTCGAAATTGGACTCCCAGTGATACGCGCAGTAGGCGTACTAGGGTTAGGAAGATTGTGGAGGTGGAAAGGAGTGAGGGTGAAAACGAGGAAGAGTCTGGGAACAGGAGGTCCAAGAGGCTTAAAGAAAAGGGTCGTATTCAAGCTGACACATCATTACCCAAAGTTGATGAGGAAATAGTACCAAAAACAAAAGGGTACACCTTGAATGGGGTTCACTTTAAGGATTCGTGGGGCTCTATGATGGATGACATACTGCATACCATGCAGTTGATGAGGGGGATAGTAACACAGATGAGGCAGTTAATGTAGACTTATCAGAAGTATATGAGCTGTTTCCGGCCCGTAAGAGAGCAAGGTCCTGCTGAAGATATTGGAAAAGAACAGTGATATGGCAGTAGCAGCGCTCAAATCTGTTAGTCGGTGGGGACTTGAGAGGCAAATGAAAGAATACCGAGAGCACAGTTTGGGAATTTTTGTGAGTATGGTAAGTAGCTTAGCATTCACTAGATACATTGACTAACATTTTGGTAGTGTAATATTTTGAGAGAGAAAGAAAAAGAAGTCACGGCCTGGGGATTGCCGGAGATTTCTTCACAAGGGCGCGAGAGGCTCTCGTCGATATGGACGCTTGGGGAGCGTTAGTTGACCCCGACGGTTATATGTCACGAATGTCACGAAGAACGAGGAGGAGATATTATCATTCCTCACCCGGAAAGCTGTGAGGAAAGGGACAGATACTGACAACATTAACTTTTGGTAAGTATGTGGTGTCAGCCTTTTGATTATCTAACCAACAACGACATAAGCACCATATGAGAGAGTGTGGGTAGGGCCGGGGAATGACATTGCTGAAACGGATGGTACTATATGTCCAAATGGTATTCACCCACATGAGGCAAATGCAGAGGTGGGTTCAGTTAATTGTTTCTTGTATATTTTAATTTCTTCTTGGTTAGATGATAAAAATAAAGGGGGGTGAAAACCTCTTTGTGAGGGCAACTAAACTTGAAAGAAACACTGAGGTGCTTGTGATGGTGGAAAAGGGGTCAGGCCCATGTAAATGCGGGTTTGCAACGCTGAAAGGAGAATCAATGAATGCAAATTTTGCCTGTAGTGAAGTTCACGTAATAAAAGTGTTGTAATTGCTCTTTTGAAGCGCGTTAAATTGTGTGAACAACCCAATGTGACATGAAGAAAGGCAGGTAACACTGATCTTTTTCGGTATCTGCTATTTTCTTGCCTGTATTTCGACGGCATGGCAGATTTCGACGTGACAAAAACGAAAGATATACTTGCTATGAGAAGGAGTGGTGAGGGGTAAGGGTTGGTAAGGAGGCTGTTTGATAGTTGTTTAGGAGGAGACCAAGGAGGAGGTTGACTCTGGAAACGACGGATGAGATAGAGAGGCGGTTGGCGGTTGGTGGTGACTTAATGAGAGTTATGTTCGAAGAGAGCTGGTGTTGCTGATGTGACGGTAGTTGGATGAGTGGTGGTGGAGGAGCTGATTTAGGATAAAATGGTGAAGGAGGATGGTGGCAGGCTGGGAGTTTTGGTTGTGACGTGCCATGAGGTCTAAACTTATTTAGACATAACATATAAACTTAGTTGTTGTCGCCGTTGTTTTGAAACTGACACTCCTCCAATACTCATCATCATCATACACATGTTCCAAATCCTCTCCATAATAGCGTCTCAAATCCCTCCTCAATCTTATCAAGCAACGGGTTCTTGGTCATTTCCTTCGACGTCTCTGCCATGCTCGCCGAAAAATAACCTGTACTTTATTCCGACGAGGAGGAGACGACAGACTATAGGGTGTTGAAGATCGATGGTGCGTTGATCGTGTGCGCGACAACGAGAAGTTAAAATGGGTTAGGGGTGTGTATGGGCCAATTGTTAATTACTTTGGAATAATGATTGCTGCGGATATCGAGGGTGAGACAGGTGATGGCTAATGGTGGGGAGTTGGCGCAGATGTAGTGGTCCATGTCAAGGATTAGGCAGATCTTTCCTTTAAAGGATGAGGAGGATGTACCAGGGAAGTTCAACACGTCCCAACACCGCATCCTCCCGATAATCCTTCTTCTCCACCTCATAAAGTGGATGGGGTGCTGGAGGGGGTCAGTGTGGGGGTTTGTGCGGAATTTGGCTGCCGCACCAGGCCGGACAAGCAAATCAAATCATACAACTAATACTGTATTTATAGGTGACAATTTATTTGTTATCTTGGGGGTGGGGGGTGGGTGGCCAGCCCAAATCCCCTCTTGAATCTTGTGGGTACCCAGGACTTGAGGAGCTCATTAACAGAACTTGAAGGGCCATGGTGATCAGCCATGCTCTTAATGTAATCTGTAGGAATATACCATCAAAAACATCAAAATCATAATAAAACTCACAGCAAAATCACCCACATTTCTGCAGATGCATTCAAGCTGTAAATGGGGCTATAGATAGATAGGAGGGGGTGTTAGTGCTATGTGGCGCATATAAAAAATAAAAGTTAGCCTACAAGCTTACCCCGTCCAGGTCAACCAAGCCTCTGAGAAGCACACAGCTTCAGCCAAAATTTTAAAAAGATCTGAGAAAAGCTAATTAAAATGTTTGAAGGCGTCAAAAAAAAAAAAAAAAAACTTTTTTAAAAGGGGGGAAACTTCCGTATATGTAATATAACTTCACCTTGCAGGCTTTAATTGGGAACAAAAATGCAATACAGCAGGCTATATAATCATTGTCAATACAGTAAGCCCAGAAAATAATAAGTTTATAAAAAAATGGCATACCTGCATCTATAGAATGCTATTAGAAATAAATGTTGAGCACCCACAGTGGTTACTCATCACCGACAAGGTGATTAATCTCACCAACCCACAGACTCATAAACCCACAGAACTCATAACAACAGCCAGTGAAGACCGCTCTCTCTCCGTTTAAACCCTGAGTCCTTTAGCTGGGGTGTGCATGATAGAAATCAACCCCATATTTGCATAGAGTGAGCAACAGTCAAAAAGGCTGCAGGTATGCAAGCACAACGCAGACGTGAAAGGCACTTTTAGCGACATCAGGGGTAGCAAGCCCCATGTAGATGTGCCACTAGTGTCCTTGGATCCTCACATTGCGCTCAACTCAGTCTACAGGGGGGTTAATCCAGGGAGAGAAGTCTTCTTAGAGGGTTTGAACCTCCCAAAAAGCGGAAAAGATTGGGGTAAGGTGAGTCACTCAAGGAAATCGTTGTTTGACACTGGGTGGATGAGGCCTTTCCACACAATCACCGTCCAATCTCCACTGCATTTTCATGACGGTCTCCACCATTACCATCACCATTCATATCATTTGACGACATCGAAATAAACGTTCCGGAAAACAATCTGTCAACTGCGGGATTTCAACTTCACATACACATGACCACCACCTGTCCTTTGAAAAAGTAAAAAAAAATTAAAATAGTTTCAATAAATCAAAGCTTGGTCATTGGCAAATCAGTATAATAAAGAAAAGAAGCCAGAGAACAGTCAAAAACAAAAGATGTGTAGTCCTATAACTAAAACAAAGACAAAGAATGGGAATAGCACTCCACCCCCTCAAAATAATCATTCAACAAATTCAGAACTTCCATCGGCCCAACCCAGCAGGCCGTAAGCCATGATGCTAATTGGCTACTGTAGCCTGATTAGCGTTGTCCCAATTAGATATTTTGACTTCAAATTCCATGTAATCTGGGATACAAGTAGCATGGGGGTGCTGAGCAGAAATCAGTACTGAGGAGGTATCCAAATTGGGGACGCTGTAGGCAGCAAAGAAACTTTGTGCTGATGGACATGTCATGCTAAGAACCCTAAACTTTGTGCTGATGTATCATGCTAAAAGTTGGCGTAAAGGATGGTGTGGAGTTTGGGAAAGTAACTTGCGTTGCTGTGAGAGCTACTTGGTTTAATGCTTCCGGAGTCAATCTTTGTTTGATTAGAGGCCATGCGAGCAACAATGGTCTTTTTCTCATCCGTTACTGCCTTCTTTGCATCTGGGCTTTCAAATGGCTGATCTAGGCGCGTTTGTATTTCAGCCAAACGCATAGAATGGGCCTTCAAAGATGCAGCATCCAACACGAAAGAGGTCTTGAATGTTGTGAGTTTTGCGCGGAGTGTAGCGAGTTCAGCTGTGAGTGAAGTCACTTGGGCCTGTTGCTCTTGTTCGACCTGAACTTCCTCAGCGCGGGCTGCAAGGGCAGTTGCGCTTTGGGGAACCCGTTAAGGTCCACTGGGACATCAGAGGTTAACATGGGATAGTTCTAGTAGTGGTGACGTGGATAAAAAAAAATGAGGAAAGACATATAGAGAGAAACTGGGAAAGAGCAAGTGATGTATTATACAGGGGGGCAAAGTGAAGTAAATAAAGGTGAAGTTCTTCAGAAAAAAAATGAAGACGGATGTCTTCAATGATGGAGTGTAGTCCTCTGAGTCTGGACACTGGGAGAAAGATGGACGTTGCTGAAAACTGAGTGTAGTCCTCTGAGTCTGGACACTGGGAGAAAGATGGACGTTGCTGAGAACTGAGATGTATTCTGATGTGATACAAAGAGTGGGGCACATGTAAATATACATGGAATGGAGTGTTCCCACAACATAGGCTTTTTACTCTTGTCCATTTAATTGTGGTGGTCAAATAGTTGTTCTGGTCGTTTATCTATTTTTATTTGCGTTTATACCTTTTGTGTTTATTTCTTTTACCATTTTCACTCTCGTCCTTTTTATTGTGGTTACTTGTTAGTGCCACATTCAAATTGATAAAATTAAGTGAGATTAAAAAAGGGAAAACAGGTTACGGTAAAAAAAAATCTTACCATAGGACGCTCATTGCAAAACCCAAGGTCTCAATTCATGTAAGTCTTATTTAGCTTTGCCTTGATATGGTCTTCCCAACCATCATTTCCTGATGGTCATACAAGGCTACATCTCTGCCCAAAACTGAAAAGACGCAATTAAGTCTGGTCAATATTCTTGAGAGATCTTGTTCTAATTTAACTATCTTTGAATTCAGTCATCATTCTTTAAAGGCTGTTGCTTTGTTGTTAGCTATTTGTTTGCTCTTTATTACCCTTGTACATGCAAAGAAGGAATAAGATTATACATTGCAGAACATGGGGTTTGTTCTTTATTACCTTGTACATGCCAATATTTTTCCTCCCCATAGTAACCCACATATGGCTCTCAAGGAAACTAAATTTGAATTTCAGTTCCTCTGCCAAAAATTAAGTAGACCAAAAATCCCAAGCCAATGATTAAATCAGATTAAGTAAACAACATAACCAAGCCTAATACAACAAAAAAATAAAACAAATATAAGACTACTACAATTAAACAAATAAAATAAATAAAAGACTCATACCAAAAAAAAAAAAAGGATATTTAATACCATAAATCAAATAAATAAAAAAAATTATAACATATGTAAGAAAGGAAATCAATAAAAAAATAGAAAAATTAATTCCAACGGATTACCCTCAATGAATTTCATTCAACCACTTGTCTCTAACCCAACATACACGAAACACGATATGACGGGATTCCAATACAAATAGGTGTCAGCACTTTAAAGAAAATCTTTCGTGTAAAAAGTTCCTTCCATTGCAAAGTTTTCCAACAAACTGCTGATGCCAATAAAATTGAGTAGAGAACCCTGTGGCTTTCTCGTGAATTCCCTCGTATCCTCACCTTTTCTCCTTGGAGAGCTTATCCACGAGACCACCAAATTCCCCTGTTATCAAAAGAAACCTCGTCCAGAAAGACAAGGTTCTCGGGGTCCACTTGAGCAAAGTTACCTCTTGCATGAATCGTAACGTGTCAGCTTGATTGATGTTGATAGTCTCCTCTCAAGTATCTTAATGTTTAATAAAGAAACGAATCTTATGAGAAAAATAAAGCACAGTTTACTTACTTTCCATACTAATCCATATTTCCTTGTTATTCTCCATACGGAAGTTACACTGACAGTTTCCATCGCTCTGCAAGGGTTAGGTTACAGAGCCTTTGTCCATGCTGCATCCGCGTTAAGTACATCATTTAATGCATTCAAGCGCAGAAGTAGTTTCATGCTGAAAACAGAACAAACAGTATACAGCCGCAAATAGCCGGTGTACAACAGAATTTTTGTGCAACAAAGATATTTACTAATGCTTCCGGCTATTTACTGCCGTTTTTGTAAAACCATTGATTAAACTACATTCCTAATGTATTTTGGTAACCATAAACGGCCGTATGTTTACGATATCGTCATGAAAACCAACGAAGTTTTTTTAGTTGTCGTCGGTTTTGACCTTGGTATTTATCCCATAGATTTACGTTCACCTCAAAGACCTAGAAGGCCCTCTGGCTGAGCTTTCACCAACCCCTTTTATTATCTATAGTGTATTGAATGTTGCCAGCGGGTGCTCAGGTGATGGCGTCGCCGGGAGAGACCGCAACCCAGACCAAGATGAACTCCTAAGAAGGTATGAGCAGTAGAATACGCCTTACTTGCATGATTCCTTCGAGGGTCTGGTCGGAGAACCACGTCTGTCTGTTGCTATATTGTTGACGACATATTGTGAAATCTCTGGGCACGCTCCGTGGACTCTAAGTCCATAGGAGGAGATCACAAGATGTCATTACATGTCTAATAAAGATTAGCAGTAACAAGTCTACTCATTAAAGAGCTATTACACTCAATGTTAGTAGTATGAATTTAAGGTGTGAGGATGAAGTGATTCTAAAGGGGTTTTTTCTAAGGGTTTCCAACAATGCCGATCAATGAAGATACTAGGGTGACAAAGCTCTAAGCTATGTCTAACAACCATTATGGTGTCAATCTACAAGACTCTTCCAACAACTTATTTATATAACCCATTACCTATGCAAACCAGCAGTCAAGTCGTATTTCCACGCGCTCCCAGGTGGTGGAGTCGTTTCAGGACTCAATGGCATGCATAAGAGGGGGAATAGCGTAGCGTACTTGCCTGTCATCGTCCATGAGCATCAGGAGGGGCATTGAAGGAGTTCTCATTCAAGAGCATGTCACAACATCCCGTGCCATGGTACACTTTACGACTTAATTAAAACAGGGCCCATTCCAAGTAAGAGGCAGATAGAAAGACATGGTGTCATATAAGCAATGTGGGGGGGAAGATCATGCACAAACAGGACAGGATATGATGATTTTTGTGGGGACAACTTCTCTCTCAGTTTATTATTAATTTTGCTGCTGTAAATAAGTTAGTCAAAAAAGGATATAGTAAACAACAAAACAAACAAGAAACGAGAAAAATATAAACAATAAACACATAAACCCCTATATACATAAGTACGTCTGCTCGTTCCTAACGCGCTCATATAACTCTAAACAAATACGCATTAGTGACGTCAGTCGTAATTTGACAACAAAGTATCATCATATAAGAGAACACGTACTCTTGGAAATATAAGTGACGCCTAGGCTAAGACAATCATTTATAGTCATTATATCTTTTATTTATAGTAAAATATATCACGTGAAATATAAGAGAACCTTCAATATTTCACATTCTCCGCATTTTTAAGAGAGCATCACGTAAGTGATGAATAGATAATAACACCGTATAGGGAAAGAGAATTACGAATCCGAATCGTCATCACTATTAAAACGGAAACCGTGGTTATCAGCTTCAGTGACATACTCAGCAGGCTTAGGCCTGCGAGAGGGGCCAGAATGAGGGATAATGTCTGGATCAACATTATAGAATAAAGGAGGGCGTCGGCGACGCGTACTAAAAGAAGCGGCCAAGGGGAGTTCATCATCCTCAATAAGGACACGCGTTGGAGGACGAGGTGCTACAAGAGCAGGTTCTTTACCTTTGGGTCGACGCATCTTGCGCTTAAGGAAGGCCTGACGCTTCATATGAGCAACAGGGTTGCGAGCGTGGAGCTCTTGCCAATAATCATCAACAATAAGTTTGGGAAGGTCTGACTCAAGATACCATTTGTTCTGATGAGAACCTTGGCCAAGGTACTTAACAGAGTAGCGATAAACATATTCGTCCTCATCAAAGTCATGGGCCGCGAGTTTCTCTATGTAATACTCGGGATCATCAGGACAAGCATCAGCGACAGTAGGGTCAAAGCGACGAAAGAGTTCCCGGTTAACACCAGGCTGAGTCTTAATATGATTAGGAGGACGGCGCTGAAGGATCTCTAATTCTCTCCAGGCCTTGACTTCAGCTTCAAAGTCTTCAGTTTTCGAGTCAAAGGCAGCGTCAGTGGCGCTATCAAGAGGAGGTAGATTGGCATAGGGTCTCAGACGAGCAGCATTGGCCCATCGAGGTAGGAGACGACCATCAGGTAGGTATTCAACTAAGTTATAGCGGCTGCGATCAGCACTAACACCAATAATTGGCATTGGGCCAGACCAACGGAATGCAAACTTTGGGGAAGGATCTGCAGGGAAAGGAATTGATAACCCTAACTTGATCACCAATATCAAAGCGAAAAGGTTCGATACTTTTATCCGCTTTAGCGAGAGCGTTTTCACGATGATATTTAGCAAGGATGCCCTTAGCTAGAGCAATGCGGGCAGGAAGGCATGTAGCATAATCCTTAGCCGCCTGACGGTGGTCATTTAAGGCATCACTTAGGAACCTCTCAATATTTTCATCAATATTGGCGAAAACCGAAGCTTGAGCGCGATAATCGGAGTAAGTTGTGTATGCACCAGTATGGTCAATGACGGGATCGGGGAGGGTGTTGATCGCTAAAAGAGGAATATCCGGAGTGGACAAGGGAATAAGAAAAGGGGCCGTAGCCGAATCAGGCCAGAGGGGCGTGTATGGGTTATTAGAAGCCAGTATCCGGGAAGGATCAAGTAATAGGGATCCTAGATAATAAAGCGAGCCGGAAGATCGTTCAAAGTAATAGAGTGAATCAGAACGAGAGGGGCTGAATAAGCCGTCACGAGCATAGACACCAACTATGTATCTTACGTCGTTATGGGTAAAAGAGGTTGACTTTAGATATATGTAGGGTAAAGAGTGTCCTTTCAACTTAACGTTAAATACACGATGTTGTGGATAACTAGAGTTATTATTCTCGGAGCTATTATATAGTATATAAAAAACGTCAAGTTCAAAGCAGGATATAATAGCAGAAAGTCGTTCAGCTGTAGTCATATCAACAGAGTAACCATGGGTTGTTTGGACCAATGATGTTTAACTTTATTCCAGCAACGAACATAGCATCCAGCTACACGATGGAGGGTCGTGGGGGAAGCAGATATATTAGAAGATAGGATTGCGATAGGATCAACATCTTCTTCCCAACGCTCGTCGTCGGCTAGATCTCGTGAGGAGAAACCAAATCGAAGGTCGGCAGGAGTAAGAGCTTCACGGCCAAACATCAGAAGAAAAGGAGTCTCTTGGGTAGCAGGATGAACAGTAGTCCGATAAGCGAATAGGACATAAGGGATTAACTCATCCCAGTCATCATGGGTCTGTTGATTAATATATGCTCTAAGCATCTGACACAGAGTTTTATTGAATCTCTCTACAAGGCCATTGGCACGCGGCCAATAGGGGGAAGAGTAAGACTGATTGAAGCCAAGTATAGTGCTAACCTTTTTCATTAACTCACTCACAAACTGAGGACCTTGATCAGAATGCATAGTCAGAGGTATACCATAGCGACAAAAGCATTCCTCAACAATAGTACGAGCTACAGTTTCAGTTTCAATATCCGCAACCGCATAAGCGTCGGCCCAGCGAGTGAAGTAGTCAGTTATTACAACAATATACTTATTCTTTCTTTTGCTATCCATAAGAGGACCAAGAATGTCTACAGCAACCCGATCCCAAGGCTTATGGCCAAAAGGAACAGGTCGGATAGAGCCAGCACGAAGGGGAATGTCCTTGGTCTTCTGACATTCTAGGCAAGAGTCGACGTGACGACGGAGGTCGCGGGATATAGTCGGCCACCAATATCTATCAAGGACAGTTGGGAGAATCTTTTGATTACCAAGATGGCCAGAGAAGAGGTCATTGTGTACCTGAAGACAGGCAGCTTCACGAAGCTCAAAGGGTATACAGAGAGATACGCGAACAGGGGATCGTTTCAAAAGGTAATCATGGACATGAGTAACCTTATACAAGAGTCTATCACGGAGTATCATATTACGTGAACCATTAAGTACAGCCTTGCGAGAATCAGCAGCCTCTGGTAAAATCCCAGTCTCAAGGAATAAGATAATGTCTCCAAAGTCGGGGTCTTCACTTTGGAGTTCTTGGAATTGCTTTGGAGTCTTTCTGAATAAAGCAAACTCGTTTATTCTATGAAGATTAGGATCATCTGGGTCATTGTTGACATCTGACGCGGAGGTAGCCATGATCTCAATGAGAGACAGAAGAGTTATATCACCATCACACAAATCTGGTGTAGTCGTCATAGTAAAGTGTAAGGACGCGTGGTCAGTTAGGGTATTGGGATGTTCATGGTCGACGCGCCAAAGACTGGGTATAGCGGAATCAATAAGAAAATAATCTATTCTCCATATAGGCTTATATCTTTGTTGGGGGTTGAACCAAGTATAACCAGGAGTGGTAGGGTGCGTCTCGCGGAAACCATCTTTAAAGCCGAGTTTCATAAATTCCTTGAACCACTTTTGTTCCTCAGCTCTAAAGCCAGAGATGCCATAGAGGCACGAGGATTACAAACGTCAAAGTCCGTTCGGGCAATATTCATATCGCCGACCACTATCACTGGAGTAACTCGCTTAAGATCATAGTTAAACCTAGTGAAGGCCTCTAGGAAGTGCATTTTGTACTCTTGTCGGTGAGTATAGCGTGTTCCATTAGGGACATATACATTCACTATACTAAGTGAAGGCAACTGGATGGTAAGGCAGCGACCTTCTTCTCCAAAGGCGCCAACGACGGGTGAAGCATTAGGTGAATAGGCGGTGGAAATATCAAGACCTTGTATAATTCTTAAAACAGGAACATCCTTCCTAACCATGGTCATAACACCGTTACGACCTGGCTGATCAGGTTCATTAGAAAAAGATACCCAGTTGGGAAGTTTATTGAGAAGGTCGCGAATCTTAGTCTCATCACCAAGCATAGTTTCTTGAAGGCAGACGATAGAGAAGTTCTCATCGTCAAGGTACTTGGCAAAGAATTGAACCATATCGAGGTCTTGACTTTCTTTTTTGAGTGCGTAGAGCTTCTTCAGGAAAGCTCGAAAACTGTTTACATTCCAACTAAGGATCTTAAAGTCCTTTTCAACAAACTTAGAAGTAGTGAAGGGCTTAATGGGCCAGATGGTGTGAAGTTGCTGAGCGACTCCGATTATAAGTTCTTTTGGAACGACGGGTCTTGAAAAGAGGCTATCGGTGACGTTATAACATACTCGAAGAGTCTCCTCAGTGATAGGGAGTGTCAATTCTTGGATTTCGATGATGGGAAAAGCGAAATATTGTTGGAAGTGTGTAGATTCAGAACCAAATATATTATAAGCTTCCGGTAGGTTGCCAGGCAATATAGAATCATTTACAGATAATACATGAGTAAGACGATTAACATTTCGTTGAAAGAGCCAGAGGCGACGAGCACCAGGCAAGTTATATTTTCTGAACTCATAACGGCGATTACCACTTAGTAATTCCAACAGATGTTGGGGGTTGACGCACAGGATATAATCTGTAGGTAATTCTTCATCTTTCTGAATGTCGTCTAACGCATTCATAAAGTTCTGATCATCTGTAGGAGGGTCAATGCCCCGGTTTTCAAGAGAGGGGTCGGGGAGGGTAAAAAGATCCACGTTAAGGGGAGCGCGTTTACCAACAAAGACGTGGTCACCAGTAAGAAGAGCCGCAGCAGGAATTTCTGAAGGGAGGGTGGGCGGGGATAATGTGGACTTAAATGCACGAGAAAGTGCGTCAGCAACGGCTTGACTTTTGCCAGGAGTATGAACAAGTTCAATATCATGATCGTGAAGAGCATAAGCAAAACGAGCAAACCTGCCTTTGAGGTCGCCTTTGGCAAAGAGGGACAAAAGGGCTGAATGATCAGTTTCGATCTTGTATGGAGTATTCCAGGTATAATGAGCAAAAGTATCAGCTGCCCAAACGACGGCGAGGCCTTCGCGATCAGTATTTGAGTAGTTGCACTCAGTGTCGGATAAAGTTCGAGATGCAAAGGCAACAGGGTGGTAAACACCATTATCATCAATGAAAAGTGCAGCGCCCATGCCGTATTTAGACGCGTCGCATGAAATCACAAGTTTATCGTTAGCTTTAGGTAAGCGCATAGTAAGCATAGCTTTAAGAATGTCAATTATCTTAAGGAAAGCAGCCTGACAAGAGTCAGTCCACGCAAAAGGAGTATCTTTACGAAGCAGTGTAGTAATGGGGAATGCTACATCAGAGAAATTGGGAACAAAACGCCGGAAATATTGCATAAGTCCTAAAAACATCTGAACTTGTTTAACAGTTTTAGGAACTGGGTAATCGTCAAGAGATTTTAGTTTCTCTGGGTCAGCTTGTAAACCGTCTTTAGACACGACGTGTCCAAGGAAAGGTAGAATATCAAAACAAAAATGACACTTTTTTGGTTTTAACTTCAAATTGAACTCAGCAAGGCGAGAGAAAACCATACGGAGGTTAGAGAAATGTTCGTTGATGTCTTGTGAAAATACAATAATATCATCAATGTAGACCATGCAGATAGACCATTTCAGTCCAGCGAGGACAAGATCCATGCAACGTTGGAATGTAGGAGGGCTATTGGTAAGACCAAAGGGCATCACCTTATATTGCCATTGGCCACCAGAAGTAACGAAGGCAGTCTTATGGCGTTCACTGGGTGGGATTTTGATTTGCCAAAACCCAGATAATAAATCAAGGGAGGTAAAAAGTGTCATGCCAGCAAGACGATCAAAGGTCTCATCGATACGAGGCAAGGGGTATTTATCCTTGACAGTAATATCATTTAATCGACGAAAATCAGTACAGAAACGGAGTGAACCATCCTTTTTCTTGGCCAAGCAGACAGGAGCGGCAAAGGGTGAACGTGCAGGCTCAATAATATCATCTTCCAACATTTTATCAATATGTTCTTTAATAATCTTAGCGCGTTCAAGACCCTCAGGATATGGAGGTGCGTTAGGTGCGCGAGCATAAGGTTTAATCTCAATGGTATGTTCACCAGGAGAGCGCGTACCAGTCACGACATTAGGGTCAAATATGTTTCGAAATTCAAGGAGTAGCGCAGTTAGACGGGATTTTATATCAGCGTCGGTGATATGAGAGATATCAAATTGGGCAAGAAACTCCTCATCAGAGGTGAATGACTTTTCGCGGGTGTAGTCCATCTTATCTTCCTGAGACGTGTCTTTGGGTCTCATTCGAACAGGTTCAGGGGTAGGAGATTTAGGTTCTTTTGAAGGGAGTTCAGGTTCAGCATAGAATGTTGAGAGAAAAGACATCCACTTCTGAACCTCAGGATCCTCAACGGCAGCAATCATAGTTTCCAGGTCGTCAGGAGATATAGGCGACAACTGATCATCAGTGGTGTCAACGTTTAGAGCGTGGGGTGTCATCATCACTAGCGCAGTCAGAAGCGGGGTTTGGACCAGCATGAGGACAGTTCATAAAGGGTCGTCAATAGAAGTAGGTAAAGCACTAATGGCGGCAAGGAGATCAGGGATATTACCAATGTCAGACGGTGACGAGGGTAATGGAGGCTGTGGAGTTAACGACGGCGTGGATGTGAACGTCTCGACGGAAGTAGTCGGAGGAGAGGTGAGGTCGATATCATCGTCGTGAGAAGCAATGATGTTTGACCAGTGCGTTTGAACATCTTCGAGAGAGTTATATTCAGGGTGAGTACATAATTCAAGCATTAAACCAAGTAAGGATGTGGTATCATTAGCGAGAGAATCACTAAGTCGCATAACATAATCAACACCATTAATAGGATCATCAGTAATATGACCAAGGCACGTGCCCTTGGGAACGTGGACAGGAGTATCATGGTGACATCCGACGTCAAGGTAAAAGGGCGGCATATCAAGCCGTTTCTTGGGGAGGCCAGTGTTTTTAGAGTTTGGCCGGTATATGTATCTAACTTTGCAGCGTCGGTGAAGATATCCCTATGCTTAACATGTGTTCGAGGAACAAGAATACATTTATCCACATTACTTTGGATGGGGTTTATCAAGTAACTAGTATGAACAACATCGGGTAAGCGCCCAAGAGTACAGGGGACAGGAGTATTGAACATGGGAGTTAACATGACGTCTTCCGACGTGAATACAGGGATTAACGGATTCTCATGAATGAAGGTAGGAGCATTAGCAATAAGTTGTAATGGCGTGTAATGTACCTGGACCTCAGGACCCTGAGGTGTGGGAGCCTCGTGGAAGTATCTGAGTAATTGTTGGCTACCCAAGATATCCATATGATAGTGGTTTATTATAGGTGTACCTAATAACATTGCGTGGACAATTACGAACAACTTGGAACTCCCAAGACGTGACGAACGCGGTAATCGGTACCAGGTGAAAAGGTTAGGAGGCATGAACCAAGAAGTAGTTCCCTACCGCCTATTCCCGTAGAGAAGCGTGGTTTTGCGTATGGACGGATTTTAATATTGAAATCGCGGTTGTGAAGTTGCTTCAAAAAGGATAAGGAAATAACGTTGGCGTTAGATCCAGAGTCAAGTAGGGCATCTGTGATAAAGGTGCCATGTATTCTAGCACAGATTTGAGCGACTGTGGTTGTTACGGGGTGTGAGAGCTGTAGGGATCTCATCGACAAGTACGGTCTGTTTGAGTGCCTTTAGATGAAGGTTCTGGGAGTTCATAATGCATGACGTACTTATCTTTGTGGCGACGTGGTTTTGACGGTGACTTTCGACGAGGCGGTGAGTCAGGGATAGTAGTTTGAGTTGACCCATCTACGACAGGCTGGGAAGCTTGTGTTGCGATGATGAAGTGACAGTCTTAAGAGTGGGAGTGACCAGAGGCACCGTCTTCAGTAAAATTAGGGTTGGTGACTTCAAAGAATTTACGTAAAGGTTTCGCATTAAGAGTTTATCATTGATAATGGATAAATCAAATGGGACGGGATCCTTGAAATAAATTGACTCAGATATAGGGTATTTACTTACGACATCTTTGGGGACAAAGTGCCAATCAGTGACGTCCATAATATGGAACGCGCGCTGAATCTCCGCATTTTTGATAGCAGACGACAGGCGACTGTAACCCTCAATCTGTAGGGAGCCAGGTGACAGGGGTGAAGGACCAACAAGTAAAAGGTATGAAATATGTGCGGCAGTAGGATCAAAGACCCATAGACGACGTCCATATGAAGCATCCCAGGGTGCGGTGGGAGGTGAGTAAGGGCGAGAGGTGAGGAAGTCGATCGTCGAAGAAGGTAATGAGAGAAGGGCATCGTGACGTGAAACACGTGAAGTGGTGGCGACGATGAAGGTAAAGAAGACACATCAACCAGGCAGTCATGGAGGGAGGATCGGCGCGGACGGTAGAACGCGGCGGAGGCGGGATAGAAGAAACTAAGGAAACCCATTCAGTCTTTTGAGCTAAACGATCGGACTCGTCGACGGGAGATGTAAGATAATCATCAGGAATAGCAGCGACTTGTGCGGCAAGAATAGTCAAGGAGTGACGTTGGGATAAGGTAAGGTTAACTGGGGGATGATGAGGACCACGGCGGATGGCTGCGGGTGTATTAAGAGGGGTGCCTAACGCAAGAGAAACCAACGGAGAGGGTGTTGGTGAACAGCCTGAACCAAGGAGTTGAACCTGGAATACAGGAATACACGTCGGTGCGGCAGGATGAGGTAATAACGCGTGAAGCGGGACATCAGAAGAGCCTGCAGCGGTGCCAGGATGGATATACCAAGCGTACAAGCTAGGAGTATTGACGCGAGAACGCCAATCAGATGGATGGAGTGAGACGGCAAGAGGAGGCGCCATACTAAAGCGTGCAAGAAGATGTTGGACGGCGGGAGGTGCGTCACTAGGTAAAAGTATAATACTCGACAAAGAATGTTGAATTAAAATCATTAAAATTGTGACGGCGTCGGTTGGGGATGTCCAACATAAAGTATGAGGGGACCACGAAGGAAGTACAGACGTGGCATCAGAGGAAACAATTGAACTATA
The DNA here is from genome assembly GCA_025449115.1 of Chytridium lagenaria. Lineage (NCBI taxonomy): Eukaryota > Fungi > Chytridiomycota > Chytridiomycetes > Chytridiales > Chytridiaceae > Chytridium > Chytridium lagenaria. The sequence continues at coordinate 21,909 of JAHLKC010000050.1, forward strand.
ATTAATAAAAGGCATGCGTTCAGATAAAACTAAGGTTTTATTCACTTCAGGTGTAAGAACAACGGGTCCCAACGTGTGAACGGAAGGGAAGAAGTGATGTTGAATAGAAAAAAGAAAAAGGTCAGGAATAACGCCATCAGGATGACAATATAAGGGTGATGGTGTTAAGGTGGAGTCTTCAACACGCCGCCTATGAGGTGGATTAGAAAAAGTTAAAGACTCAGGCTTACTTTTCCACATTTCTAAAAGAAGTTTGGCTTGCGAAGCGTCGGGACATTGGCGGAACATGTGAGGGCCATCACACATATGACAACGAATGGTGGACTCACGAGGGCCGGTAGGGTGTCAGGTGGGGTAGAAGGACGTCCAGAGAAGGCAGAGTTTTGACGATTGATGAGGGGGTCGGGTTGGTAAGTTCCTCGACGATAACGGTCGGCATGGCGGTGGAAAGCTTGGGCGACCTTATAGTCGGGAGTAGCAGAGGTTTCAGCGGTGTAAATCTGAAAGGCGTGGGTTTCGAAGCGATCGTAGGTAGCGGCTGAATCGTCAGGTAAAGGTACCAGGTCATCCTCGTCGGCATCCAGAAGGGTTTGGATGGTGTAGTCAAAAAGGTGAGTCTTCACATCTGGGCGGCGACGTCCAATTTGGTTGACCGCGGCTTGAACGCGAGCATCAACCATGCGAGTAATATCAGCTTCAGTCATGCTAGGTATGGAGGAGGTTCCAGGTCGGGAGGGGATGTTTTTGAACAACTGAGTGATAATATCCTCGGTAGTAATGTCGGGACTGTCCCAGGGAAGCTGGATGGTAACGCCAGAGGAATTTCGGTAAGGGAAGAAGGTGGACTTAGCAAGAGCACGCCATTGAGAATCCTGGCAACCCTGGATGAAGATATCCTTGATGGTAGCATCATCCATGCGTAGCGAAAGGGAAGGAGTCCGTTTTCGTGAACAAGGTGGAGGAGTACGGAGTCAGCAGCGTCGGCAGTGGTGAGTGGCCAGTCGACAGACCTCTTAATGGCCTCCTTCCAGTCGGTTTTGGTGTAGAATCGACAGGATTTACTGACTTGAGCGACAAAAGCATCCCAGGTAAGGAACATGTGAACCTTGGTAGCGAGGTCAGCAGCCTGACCAGTAAACCACTGAGGAGTCTTCACGGAATTCCAGGCATCGTCCCAAGAAGGGAAAGGAGCAAGAGCAGTCGTTACGGCAGGAGTTGTGGGAGGAGCAACAAAGGGAGTAAGAAGTTGCTCAAGTTGAGCAAGGAACTTCCAGGTCTCACGAGGACTCGAACCATCGTAACGAAGACCAGCTGTGCGCTTCTGCGCTTCCTTGATGCGAGAGCCCATGATGGGGATGGAGAGCGAGGTGGGAGTGGTATGGGGTGAAGGAGACGAAGATGAAGAAAATCCAAAAAAAAGATTGTCAGATTTTTTATTGGGGGGTGAAACGTTACCAAACCGAGGTGGCGTAAGATCAGACTTTATCGCAGGTGAGTGAGTGAAAGGTTCAACTTTGACAAGGGGTGGGATATCACCGGATTGAGGAGTTGGATCAGGAAAGGGACAACGCACGGAAGGCGGGGACGAAGATAGTATTAGAAAGAAGATGGTGACGGGAGATCCATGGTAATAGGACTTACATCAACAGGAGACGGAAGATATGGGACTGAAGAGATGGAGGATCAGCGGGGCTGAAGGCATATGAGGATGCGGGGACATATCCGGCTGGTGTAAACTGATCAATAAAGTTGAAGGCTTTGATCATGTCAACACTACCTGTGTAGTCGGTAAAGCCAGTGGGTGATGCGAGGAGACCAGGAGGTGCGGGTGGTCGAAAATCGTCAAGCATGAGGAGCTCGAGAGTGTCGGCATCCAGAGAAGGAACGGGATAATCGCCAGGGGGAATGACACGAGAATCGCCTATAAGGTAAGGAGCGAGTAAGGCGATGAAGGATGCCCAGAGGTGGTTAGAAGCACGCGGTGAGGGAGGAGGTAAGGGGAAGCATGCGGGAAGGGATGACGGCGTAAATACTTATCGAGAAAAGGATTCCAGATTGGGAGGAATCGTCCGTAAAATAACGGGCAGTAATGAGGTGCAGAGAAATAACGAGGTCGGTAAGAGAAGGTATGAGAGAAATAGCAAACCATCGGTCACCAGCAATATGAAAACGTACAGGGAAGTAATAAAACGTTTGCGGGAGCGTACGAGCCGTTCGAATCATAAAAGACTGAGACGACGCGAGGTAAGTATCAGGTAACTGAATAACGAGCTGGAAAATGGCGATAATGTAAAAGTTAAAAGGATTCATCAGCTCTGCAGAAAAAGGGCGATACTCGTGAGGAGGTCCAGGTAGATGGAGTGGTCCAGATGAAGTTGGATTAAGCGGTAAGATAATGTAAAGATCAGTAGCACCGACTGTATGAAGGTGACGAATAAAAGCATTATATGCGTCGGTGGTCGGGCGACGAGGGAGAGCAACAGAAAAGGTGGTGGGATTAGACCATCGTCACGAGTAGGTGATCCAAAAAGGAAGTCGGATAAGCTATACACGGCGGAGGCAAGGAGAACGAGGCCGTCGTCAATACTGCAACCGATCACAAACCGGATAGTAACGTTGGAAGGGTCGTCGGGGAGGTAATCAACGACGATAAGATGAGGAGATACCTGATCCTCATCATGGATAAGTAAGGGAACAAATACGCGACGATAAGGGTCGAGTAATCTCTTAAAGAAAGCACAGAAAAAGGCATAATGAATTAAAAGACAAAACTTAATCTTTTATTAGAGTACTTCAAGAAAAACTCACTACAAGTGAAGCAAACAAATTCAACGAGTAGGTTAATAACGTGAAACAGAATCACGAAAAGTAAGAAATTACTCAAGAGCAGTATCACCGTCGGCGTCAACAGGAGAAACAGGAGCTCAGAGGAAGAAGCAGTAGTCACTCGCGGAGAAGAAGAGTGATGAGGAGTAAAAGAAAAGACAGGGTTTGTGCGAACCAACTCTTCAAGGGGGGTCACAAGACGGAAAGGGAGGGTGAAAGCCTCAGAAGATTCCCACCCAGGAGGAAGAACAACAGAGTTAGAACTAGAGTCCCAAAAAGAAGAGAAGTTTTTAACAAGGCACCCAACTCAGCGTCGTGGAGACCGTAAAAGTGGGAGGGAGAGCACTAAGGAGTTTACCGTGACCAGCAGATCGAATTTGGCGAAAAATACTACCCAATCGACGAGACAAAGTCCGACGTAATTCGCGATGACTATAGAAAATCTCGTCAAGGAGACCAGCAAGACTAGCAAGGGAGGAGGTTCGAGCGACGTACTCCTCGGGGAGGTGGGCAATGATCTCAGGAGAGGTGGGATCAAGGTAGTGAAAATGGCGCAAACTATGAGATAATCGACCAAAACCTTCGGCAAGAGAGGTAGGGGCCGGAGGAGGTGGAGGGAGAGGAGTAGGCTCACGACGTTCACGGACGGGAGGAGTAGGAGGCTCAACTAGAAAGTGGTTGAGAGACGATAAGAAATTAATAAATGCAAAAAAAATACGCAAAAGTGAGAATATGTTACCAGCAGAAGGGACTGGAGCAACAGAAGTGGTGGAGGAACCAGCTTGCTTGAGGGAGGACAAGTAGTTGGTGAGGTCAGAACCAGCAGCTCCAGTGAGGATAGCGTGAGAGAGGAGGGTGAATTCCAAAGTCTTGGCTTTATCTTCAATGGCGTTGTTGTTCAGGATGCTCTGAACCAAGTTGAGGTACCAGCAGTGGCACTGAAGGACTGATCGACAGCGTTACGCGTGCGTGTGTTGATGCCGTGGCCTCCAATGTAAGGAGCGTGACGTTTAGGGCCAGATCTCTTTTGTTGATGCGGATGCACTATCGTAAATATACGTCAAAAAAATCCGAAGTTAAAAAATACGAGGTTTATGTAAAAAATTCGGGCAGAGGTTCAGCCTACAATTGGCTACAATAACACTTGAGATGCTGCAAGCTGAAACTGTGTCAACTGCCTCGCACAAAGGGAGATCTCAACAAAATAAAGAAGAACTAGGAGGAGTTGCTGGCTCAGAATAAAGATTCCGGGCAACTCTAGCTCCTTCACACCGGAGTGTCACGCAAAACCAACCACCAAAGGTATTGGAATGGAAGGAATGCAACGTCCTTGAAGCCAGAGGAACGTTTATGGCAGATACTCTGACCAAAAATAAAATAAAAGGAAAAGAGATGATTGAAATCCCAGTGATCCTTAATAATTCCAGAATACTAATAATGATCCTGAAAGAATCCAGGATGAAGATTATCCAAGATAACGAGATTTCGAAGTCCAGATGAGAAAAACCTCGAAAAATAAATCCTGCAGAGTTTCTGCCTATAATGGTCAAAAACAAAAATCCTGCAGAGGTTCTAGGTGATCCTGAGTCTAAAAAGAATCCTTAAAAGTCCTCGAAATCTGTAGCCTCCTGAACGAAATCCTGCAGAGGTTCCAGATGGAGAGGTCCTGATGAAACAAAGATGTCTCACACAGGCAAATTGGTGTGGGGAACAGAAATAAAGACACCAAAACAAATGAAGCAAATCTAAGCTACAACAAAGCAAAGTACTCAAACTCACTAGTTAACCAGAAGTAGGGTAGGCAAGGAGGGCACTAGATGGCAGGTAAGCAGCAGGGATCTGATCAAAAGAAAAAAGTAAAGACAAAGTGAAGGAATTGTCAAAAAGATGGGGTAGATGGTTATTAAGTAAAAACGGGCTACTTAAGGAGACCCCTCGAAAAATGATCCGATCTCGACGCGACCGCTTTCGCTGTGCTCGCGTGATTTTTCTCTACAACATATGTAAGAATCATAAGGATCTGAGAGAAAAAAGTGGAAAAATGGAATCCGAAAACTTAGGCTAATCTTTAGCCACTTCAGGAGACCCATCGAAAAATGGTCGGAATTCGACGATCTAACTTGCGTTCGGTAGCGCCGACGGTGTTCTATACTGTGTCCAAGTATCATGTAATAGTATAAAGAATTGACGGCGAACGAAAACGAAAACATAAACTTAACAAGTTTGATCCAGATGATGAAAAAGGAGATCACCAGATCCTCACATTAGGTTGGGCCCCCAATGTGAAATCTCTGGGCACGCTCCGTGGACTCTAAGTCCATAGGAGGAGATCACAAGATGTCATTACATGTCTAATAAAGATTAGCAGTAACAAGTCTACTCATTAAAGAGCTATTACACTCAATGTTAGTAGTATGAATTTAAGGTGTGAGGATGAAGTGATTCTAAAGGGGTTTTTTCTAAGGGTTTCCAACAATGCCGATCAATGAAGATACTAGGGTGACAAAGCTCTAAGCTATGTCTAACAACCATTATGGTGTCAATCTACAAGACTCTTCCAACAACTTATTTATATAACCCATTACCTATGCAAACCAGCAGTCAAGTCGTATTTCCACGCGCTCCCAGGTGGTGGAGTCGTTTCAGGACTCAATGGCATGCATAAGAGGGGGAATAGCGTAGCGTACTTGCCTGTCATCGTCCATGAGCATCAGGAGGGGCATTGAAGGAGTTCTCATTCAAGAGCATGTCACAACATCCCGTGCCATGGTACACTTTACGACTTAACTAAAACAGGGCCCATTCCAAGTAAGAGGCAGATAGAAAGACATGGTGTCATATAAGCAATGTGGGGGGGAAGATCATGCACAAACAGGACAGGATATGATGATTTTTGTGGGGACAACTTCTCTCTCAGTTTATTATTAATTTTGCTGCTGTAAATAAGTTAGTCAAAAAAGGATATAGTAAACAACAAAACAAACAAGAAACGAGAAAAATATAAACAATAAACACATAAACCCCTATATACATAAGTACGTCTGCTCGTTCCTAACGCGCTCATATAACTCTAAACAAATACGCATTAGTGACGTCAGTCGTAATTTGACAACAAAGTATCATCATATAAGAGAACACGTACTCTTGGAAATATAAGTGACGCCTAGGCTAAGACAATCATTTATAGTCATTATATCTTTTATTTATAGTAAAATATATCACGTGAAATATAAGAGAACCTTCAATATTTCACAATATGCCATCCCGATGTTCGGAGTGGGAGTAGCGGCACATAAGAAGCCCGTGGATGGATGAGACAATAGAAACAACACGGGTTAGGGGACAATAGAAACAACAAGTTAAAACGGTTATAAGGAGCGGTAACAGAGACCTGACACATTCATTGGAGCGGGATGGATTCCCTTCTCGTAGAACCCTTTCCCCTTGTCACTTTGGACCTACTTATGAGGCATTTCCCTTCATTTTCCCCCTTCTACTAACGATCAGAACGAAACACAAACCACACACACCAAATCCTTGCATCCCTTAACGGATGAGTAGGGCTTTATTCTCGACTCTGGAGTACATCCAGGGAGTTAGTATCGTCACTTACAATGTGGTTCTCTGTATGTTGAGGCTGAGCAGAGGAGGCCACTAGAGAGACTTCACACCAGTACAGAACGGTCATCAGCGAGGTGGACAGTGCCTTCCTCACCTGGAGGTAGGAGGATAAGCTTGTCAAACAGATCGGCAATAGGAGACATCCAGGCAGAAGCTCCAGAACAACAAGACCACTGAGTTTGATGTGAACTGCTGAATGAGCTAGGAAGCGTTCAACAATTGTCTCGTTGAGTTCACAAGTAACCGTCGGAACAGTCTGGCAAGGAACTATAGCAGCATTTTCACGAAGATGCTTTCTCACGATAGAGGAAATCTCATTCTGAGTCAGCGGGATCTCCACGCAATTAGCTTTCCTGGAGGCTTTTCTGTTTTGAAGAAGTCGGAACCTCTTTAGTGTCAAATTCACTATCAACATCCATGGCTTGGGAGGCCGCAGATGCTTTGCCAGAGGCTCGGTAAGCCTTAGCCTGCTCATCAAGCATGGCCTTCAAAGTCGGGCAATTGGATGCCTTATGACCTTTCTGGGATACCGTGCACTTGGTGCTTGCCGTCGGCGTCTTATGAGTCTTCCTCTTCTTGACGCCACCCTCAGCTGTCTTGGACTGCTTTTGGGCGCGGCATTCAAAGTCGTTGTGCATACAGTTGCCGTGGATCTTGCAGTGCTTTGAGACCTTCGGAGTCGACGACTTCTTCTTTTTGGCGTCAGCCTTAGAAGATTTCGCTTTCGCTGCTCTAGCATGCAACATATGGTTCTCAGAGAGCGATGCGTTGGCGCGGAGTAGCTTGAGCGCGGTCTGAATCTTGGTACGGAACTGATTCACACCTTGAGCATAGAAGTCCTCGGGGGGAATGTCGTCAGGAGCAACAGTGGGAAGGAACGACGACAAACCCCCATTGTTGACAGCAACGGAAAATACCAGTAAACTCAGGGACTGCCAGACAGTTGTTAGTAAACTTGGCGACCAAGAGATCAAGACTCTGCCTGCCATTGGAAACGTTAGGATAGATCCTCTGATGAGCATCAATAAGGTCAAGGATCTGATCAATATAGCGGATTATATCGGTTATAGTAGCAGTGGGACCAACCCTGAGGGAGGCCATAGAGAGTACTTTACACCTACCATTGTTGATGTACATCCTGAAGATCCCAATTTTAAATTGAGCGTCTCGCTGACCATGATATCGACAAAAACGGCTGTGTTTATCAATACTCCATTAAGTATGTAGGACAAGGGTCCCATCAGAATTGCTGGTACCTTGAAGCAGATCTCCCTAAGCTACTCGTTGAGGATCATTGGAATGATGTCCTTATTTGCTCTCCCTTCAAGCATAAGGCCAAAGCTTTACGGGCCCCCTAAAGCACGCAGCCGTCCTTGAAAGATTGTCAATCCCCCTGGTAATCCACCACCACCTACTTTACCTCAACCCCCTGTAATTGTTGGACCACCATTGACTTGCCGACTCTCGTGAGCCCTTCTGGTTTTTCTGCCAAATTCCCTCAACGAAAACGTGGTCGCCCTCCAAGGCTCCCCTCGTACCTTTCACTATGCGGACTCGTGCCTGCACAAAGGACGCTGAGCTCATGACCCAGAAGAACATAATGATTTCCACTTTAATAGCGATAGTGAGTTATCTTCTGATTAACTCATCTTGTTTCCTGGTTTAAGCCCTCTGCCCTAATTGGGCTTCGCTTAAAAACTGGGAGAACGTGAAAGGTTCAATAAAATGATATTACACTGTAAGCATATTTCCAAGATGCCATATGTACGGCTTTTCTTTTACCCCCTCCTGCTTGTACACTAACGAAGTCTTTAGGATTCGTCAAGGTATGTCTTAACTTACCTTCCACGGTATTCAGGTTTTCCCACAGCTTTGTAAATATGTCGCAGCTGGGTTTTTTCTGTTTACTGCCCTTCTGTATCTTGGGCCTTTGTACTTATTTGTTTATATCTCCTCTCTTCCCTACACTCCTTTACACCCTGTTTATATGTAAATTTATTATTTGTTTATGTTTATTAGGAGTGTGGGTTATACAAATAAAGAGAGAGAAGTGATGCCATCTCAAAACCTGTCCCCAGTCCTGTCCAGGTCCAGGTCCAGGTCTTCTCCAATACACACGCGCCTACCTCTGGCACCAAGGTCAAAGAAACGGCGATTCAGCAAAAAGGTCGTGTGAAACTACGGCCTCCTACCATGTATCCAAAAAGTTTCAATAGGACAAGTACCTTCCAATGGTACATAGAACCTCTTTGACCGTCTGTTTTTCGTACTTTGATTCTGTTATCTTACCCTTAAGTGTCTCTGAATAAAGTCTCCGTCACCCCCCAACGAGCCATAAGTGTCGCATTGTATTTATATATCATTTTTTTAGAACATTTCTTTCACATTCTACTTTGTAACTGTTAGTAAAATATCTGATCATAAAAAGTATTAACATTAATATCTTGAACAATTGTTTCAGGTTTTTATTTTTTGCATATTTATTATGTTAATATTGTTTATTATTATTCATTCCTATTGAATTCATTCATCTTGTGTCGTTGTTATTTCCTTGTTTCTGAATTGATAAATTTTTGCAGAATATCTTTCTTTTTGATCATGAATATTTCTAAAACAGCTGCACGAGGATTTTGCTTGTATGACTTTGATCAACCTTTGGGCTTTGATTGAGATTCGAGTCAATTGACATTTCTGATTATTTATTAAATAATTTAATATTTTGTGATAAAAATATATCCGTTCCAGCATGGAATATTTTTCAAAAATACATGATAATGGTTGTTCAGATATTTCTCAAACCCACCAACAAACCCCTCCTTTACATGAAACAGAACCACCACCAACACGACACCACCAATACCACCTCCACCTATACTACCACCACCAACAGTACCACCAACAAGGAACCCCGTCGTCCTCAGCTCAACTCAACTCCCCCGCACCCCGCCAACCCCACCGATACACGTCTTTGGCCACAGACACTGGAAGCGAAAAGTGGATCAAAGTGGGGAGAGACGTTTGCTGATTGAATAAACGGGACTTCACAGAAGCAGAAATATTAGGAAAAGAGGGGTGAGGCCTCATAGGACCACCTACATCATTGCCTGAGGAATGCCCGTCCTCGGCCCTATGTTATCTCCGAAGCCCGCAACAACAACAACGGCTGGTGGCGCTTCGGCAGACGTCACTAACCTTCCCGCCTCATCACCCACACCAACCCCATCTATGCCTTACAGTTTTGGACAAGGAGGAGGAGGACTTGCCAGTAGCTCACTCCTTCTTCCTTCACCGTCATCAAGTCTTTTTGAACGGAGCATGGGAGCGTTGTTTTCCAATTTGAAGGGAAGCCTCGGTTATGATCTTTTCATGGACGCTCCTGGATCATCCACTTCTACTTCAACACCTTCAGGACTTCGTCCGACATCTACAAATGGCTCCTCGACGTTGTTTGGCATGAACGGGTCTTCGTCAAACCATCTTTCGGCCTCATCATCTTCAACCTCACTACCGGATCTGGGGTCATTGTTGTCACCGTACCCTGGTGGTGCGCAGGCGGCGAATGGACCATCAGATGTCTTGAGAACGTTCTTTGTGTCGAGTTCCTCGGAAAATCACATATCACATAACGCCGCATCTCCTCCGGCACTTCTCGCCCCAACCGCTCCCTCAGACCGCACCATCTCTCGATCCAGCACAGCACCCACCTCCGAGCCTCCCTCCCAATGCAGTTCCCCGACCCCACCAGCCCCATCTACAATATCAACATCTCTACCCCCTCCACCTATGCATCTGCTCACAGCACCTAGCGACATGCCGTCCCTCCTCTCCCCTAATACCGCAAGCTTTTTAGGATTGAGCGGCCGCACACCATCGTCGAGTGTACCAGGGAGTGCGCTGGATGCGTTAGCTAGTATGGATATCGGGATGGAGTTGGGGTTGAATGGATTGGCTAGTGGGGAGGGGTTGAATGGGATTGGGGAGATGGGGGGGATGTCGAATGGGACAACTGGTGGAATGAATGGGTTAAGCGGGTTTGGAGAGTATGGGAGGAACGTCAAAAACTAATGATGGCCTTTTGGCTTTGAATGGTTTAGGGGTATGGGAGGGGCGTTGGGGCCGAACGATGGACTTTCTGGCCTGAACGGATTAGGAAGTATGGGTGAACCCAATCCTTCTGGGTCGAGTCTTGGTAACATGATCCTTGACGATACCTCTGCCTTTATGGCGAGTATCACAGGCGGGTTTTCGTCGTTGAACGAGAAAGACCCTGCAGTAGAATACATCATGGGATCATTTCTCGACAGCATCAACGCCATAACCCCACCGGACGATCCACTTAAGTTTGTTTCCTTGACGGACGGAACCACCGATGACGTGACGCGGGCGTCACCATTGTCTCAACCTCAACAGATGGAAGAGCTAGGTGCTGAGACGCGGCGGGGTTCTATTCACGCTCCACCTGTTCCGCAGTACAGTGACGACATGCTTTTGATTGATTTCCCCGCAATTGGGGACGTCCCTTCTGGATCTCCGTCGCTCACAAGAGACATTTCTAATCATCTCGCGTCCGCTATAGCTGCTGCTACTGGCCCGCCTACAATATTGTCTGGAATTTCACGTCCCATGCATTCCCATGCTCCATTGATCAGCAGCCCGCTTTCAGCCCCTTCCTCAGTCCAACATATAAAACAATTCACAGAACGCGTTCCGTCCGCCCTTCCTACCGCAACAACCCCTCGCAGCCCCTCTACACACAGTCCCGTCTTCTAATACCATCCAATCCTCCAATTCTATCCTAAACTTCTTCCCAACTCAGGACTCGCAACTTTTTTCGCCCAGATCACTCCCTCTCCCGTCGCTCATCCATCAACATTGTCTCTCCCCCTTCCTTCCAACCACCCCAAGACCCGCCTCCCAACATCATCCGTCGTCACTCCATGTTCGTTTCCGTCCCTTCCTCGTCCGACATGTTCCTTCCAGCCTTCCGTCCTTCCCCACGTCCAGTGATGGCCCCTCCTCCTCGTCCCCAATTTCCTCCACGTCATCCCCAATACCAACCATACACGCCTCCAACCTCCCTCACAGGCTCCCTTACCCCAGGCGGTAAAGCTAAACCCTTTCGATGCGAGAAATGCCCTCAAACCTTTTCACGATCCCATGATCTCAAACGGCACTATTACATCCATTCTCAGGAAAAGCCTTTCCTCTGTCCAAGGTGTGGGAAGGGATTTGCACGACGGGATGCCTTGCGGCGACATGAAAAAGCGGTCGCGGATGGCAAGAAGGTGCATTGCCATGCTAGTGGGAGTCCTTATGGGGGGAGTCCGGGAGGGAGTCCATTTTTTGGGGGAATGGAAGAGGACGAGGAGGATGAGGGGGAGGAGAGGGAAGTAAATGGGAATCGCGGTGGGTTAGATATGGCTATGTGATCCGAACTATCTATCCCTTTTTTCACCCTTCCCGAAGTATTCCCATCTTTATTTTTTACTGGTTTTTTCTTTAGTCAATACTTCTCACGAAATTCACATTATTTTTATTTATCTTGCATTGTTTCCCGGTTCCCTATTGTATCTACACTATCACCCCCACATCCTTTTTTTTTTGCTTTTGCACGTACCACGTCTTTTTGATTTTTTAAACACATTTTTATTGTGATTTGCATGTGAAGACTCTGTTTTGAAATGATTTTTGTAGGAAGTTGAATTGAAATAGACTTGTTTAGTTTCCCTTCTCAACCAACACTCGACAAACTTGTACTTAAGCCAACAAAAGTAAAGTTTCCACGCTACATATAAAAGGCACAAAAAAAAAAACCGCCTTCCACGAAATAAATCGGTTGAACGATTATTAAAGCTTTTCTCTGTAAACCCCATCAATATTTTAATATCTTATTAGTGCCATAAAATGTGGGACTTTTTCCTTAGCAAACTCTCTGTGTGTGTACGATTTTATTTTAATTAATACATTTCAAATTCGGACTCGGACGCTGGTGCTTTAGAAGCTCTTGCATTCGGACTTCTAGAGCCATATTAGCAAACATCCACATGTGAACTCTCTAAAACGTACCCAATATTTGATAATCGCGAATTAAGCGAAGAAGCCTTCATCGGTGGTGATAAGAGGAGAGGTTGGACGTATTTGTCTCGTGCGGCGGTGATCCGCATTTCTAATGACTGAGAAATTACAAGAATATGTAAGCTTCATACGAAAAAACAAATTCTGAAAGACAAAAGGAAAGAAAAAAGAAAGTAAAGTAGATAATAAATTGAGAAGCACGACGCACTTTTGCTCGTTGTAATAATTCGTTCAGTGTAATGATGGCTGGTGATTTCGGAGTTAAACCGATGTTATTTTCATGTTGCAGGGGCGGGTCCTTGGGTGGTGCGCTCATCTCAACGTCATCGTCAAGAACGGCTCGCTCCTTTGTTGTCGATACATCCATCGCATTCGGACCATCAGTCTCCGAAAAAATCGTCGCATTCGTGAGTGAAGGTGAATCTAAGGCCCGCGCGTTCCCACCGAGTTGATCCCTATCGTCCAGTTTTGATCGCACAACTGAAAGTTCGGTCATGGCATCTAACGCAAAGAAAATGTTTTATAAGACAGTTATGGCGCCAAAACACCTCGATTACCTCTTAACTCATCCCTTAATCTCTGCGCTTCCTCTTCAAGCGTTGACTTAGCTTCCAGTTCATGCTCAAAGAAAATCATACGTTCTAGGACCTTATTGTACTTTGCTTCTAAATCCTCTGCGGTCACCGTCTGCACCCGGAAGTTCTGTTCAATCTCTGAGTTTGTAATCTCCAACTCCCTCGTTTGATCCTTATATAGTTTTTCCGACGCTCGAAGTCCTTCCACCTCATTTTGAAGGCTGTTGATTGTTTTGTTGGCTTCGGTTTGGTGAGCAGTGAAGCGATTCTTTAACGTAAGCAAGAGCAAAAAAAAGGTGGTATAAACATCTGGTATCGCTGGGGCTAAACAAAGGGTGAAATAAAAAGGTTTACCCGAAGCTCCTCTAGCTCTTTAGAGAGTAGCTGGTTACGCTTTTTTAGATCAAGGACTTCTTTGTCGAGCTCGGCCTCATATTCCGGGAGTCGGACTGGAATTCTTCAAAGTCTCTTTTGGCCTCCTCGAGCTCGGCTCTCAGGGCATCGCAGTTTGGGCAGCTAGTTGCAGTTGGAGAGTGTGAGGTTATTGCAGCCGATGGAATCATTAACGGTCAGGATGAAACAAGTTGGGTAACAACCATTCCAACTTACTTTGCTTCCATTTGCCGATATCTAACCAGCTGTCAGGATGAAAGGATGGACAGATGGATGAAGGGATCAAGGTAGAATGAACGATGGATGGATAAACGGATGACGGGGGACGATGGTGTTGAGTGAACAGGGGTTTAGAGGATGGGTGGGTGGACGGATGGGCAGGGTTTGAGAAAGATGAAAGTTTGTCCAATTGACACCAAAACCCCTTTTCTCGACCAAAGGTTGGTCTTGCCACAGTGAACTTTTTTTCAGTCTTCTTAGAGAAAAACCATCACCGTTCAATGGGCTCCTCGGAGTTCTTACACGTAAAAATAATTGTTTGTTTGTTTATGCATTTTATTCCAGCTCGTTACATCTCATTAAACGGTAAATATACGGCATACCCAAAATAATAAAAGAAGAAAAAAAGCCTAAAAATAAATAAAAAACCGGGAAATATGGTGTCTCTCTTTTACACCTTCCCTTCACTTCATCCCTTCACGTCAAAAAATCACAGAAACCACGGTGTCGACATAGATCACCTTGTGCATAGACAACCCCCTTGACATAGACGAATAGCCAGGGCCAGTTCGTTCGAACAAAAAACAAAGAATAAAACAACGTAGGAAAATAAATGAGAAATGCACTGATGTGTTGAGAAAATTAGGCTGCCCACACGGTAAGGGGGCAATAAACCTGAGGAGAAAGTGGACGCTACAGAAGGAATTTAGACGGAAACTATTGATAATGCGATGGCGAGGCAAACGATCATAGAGACAGCGGCCATTGTGTCTAATAAACATATGTCAATACTTCCTTCCTCAATAAATTGATAGTAAACGGATTTAGGGTTAATCCTACATTCGATAAGCACGACGCTTGCAATGTTATCGGCTTCTCCTTTCGGGTGCCAAAGTTGTGTAAAAAAAACTGTGGACGATGCTGTTGGAACGCCTGTCTCGATCTAACGTAAAGTCAGAATTGGAGATAAAGAGTATAAACTTTGAAACGTTTGCTCACCAACAACACAAATCTCAACATCTTATCATTTCGATCCACAACTCCAGCATTCGTCAACCCAATGATAATCGCAAAGCCAATCAACGGGAACATGACGAGTCTCGCAAATGCGATCGCGAGGGTGATGCGAATGGGAAGGAGGGACCGGAGGTTTAGGCGACCAAGCGCAGCACCCAGATTAACTAAGCCGAGAGGGACGGCGGCGTCGCCGAGGAATTTTAAGGTTTCGAAAAGGAAGAGAAAGGGGGGCTCGTTGGTAGATGGCGCGGCGGAAGCGTTGGGTAGGTCAATAAATAAGGCCTTGAGAAAGGGAACAACAGCCACAATGAGTCCGACAACGGTCTATAAATGAAGTGAAAGAATTAAGACACCATCTATTACAAAAAAAAAAGACAAAACGAAAAGCAAACAAAGAATCCAGAAACTAACCGCAATATTCGCCAAATTTCCAAAAGCCTTAATCCAAAACCATGTCTCTTCTGAGATTTTCACTTTTTTTAAAGGTGCCGAGTCCGCTTTCCCACCTGCCGCTCTCATCATCCAACCCACCGCATGCGGTTTTTTCCCGCCACTCCCATTCACATCCAACGGTGAATTTGAATTATAATGATCATCCACATTCAACACAGTCGATGATGCCTTCCCCAACTCTCCCTGATTCCTTTGAACACCAACCTCTGCGCGCTCTCGTAACGGGATCGGGATTTGCCCGTGGGATGAATTTGCGGAGCCGTTGTTGGGGTCACCTGCTTCGGAACCGCCCGCATCTGCCATACGACTTGTAAGGGAGAAGGATTCTCTACGAATAAGATTTGAGGGTAGAACGTTCTTGAATGAACTCGCCCTCGTCAATGCCATCGCTGCTGGTGTTGATGCTGCATGAGCACTTCCTGGTGTTGGTATAATACCCGATGGAACGGTTTGGGTGGAAGGTGATGCCGAGATGTTTACTGGGGAATCCATTCGGGATGAAGCGACTATTTCTCGAGCTTCGTGGATGTTGTTAGGGAGAGATATGTCCATCATGGAAGGGTCTGGTGAGTTGTTGATGTCGCGAAAGTCTTCCCCAAAAAGTTTGTAGCCAATAGAAAAGAAAAAGAGATTGGTGAGGCAGAGGAAGCCAGAGATATAGCTGCACAAAAATTTGGATTAATTGATTATCGGCGGATATTTAAATGCTTACGCAATGCCTTTTGATGCGTCGCCTTGGCTAAATGGTAACTGATCGCCGAGAGAAAGGACGACTTGAAGGAAGTTAGTTATAAAAGATGCCTTTAAATATAAAGGTTGGAACTTACTTGCAATCGGAAGGTCACCGTGATTTCCCATAGCAACAGCCACTAAATGAAAGCTTTGTCAGTGCCGAGATAAATAAAAAATAAAAAATCACAGTCCAAACTACGCGTTCACATATAAATAACAAAAACTCACGCATGCATCCATATCTAAACCCCTTGGGTGGATTCACAAGTTTCAGCACAACATATCCAATTACAAGACCCATCGATAACATAAATACACTCGCAACACTCATAATTCCAAACTGCTTGAGGTTGCTTGTGTCGATTCCAATCACCACTTTAGTAAATAATAGACTTGGGTAGAGGACCCAGATTAGAACCTACATGTATAAAGAGGATGAGTCATCCGCTATGTTGTGTGATGAATGTACTTACTGTAGCGATGATCTTTGAGCCTTCGGGCGTGAGAGTGCGACGCTTAGACATGACCATCCCAACACCTGCGAAGTAAGTCGGTGTTTAACAAAATCGGCATCGGCTTGCAAACAAGGTGATTCTCCAGCATCTACTTACCCATAATGAACATTAACTTGAGAATGGGCCTTGTTGACGCCCATGCAATTTGAGGGGTGATATTGAATGACATGATGATGATTATATGAATCTCTTATTATTATCTTGATGCCTTTCTCGACTTCTTCTAATAGTCAAATGAAGGAGACGTTGGTGAAATAGAGGAATGAGCGAAAGAAAGTAAGGCGTCTCTCCCTCAATTGCCTCCTTGTTCCAACTCCTCCCTTCCCAGCTTCCTCTACCTCTTGACGCGGAATCTTCCTTTCAAGCGTGGATGTAATGTTGGCCGTGGACCCAGGGTGAAGTGAGGGACCGATACCAAGTTGCAAGAAGGAGGTGGATGTTGTTTTTGTTGTCAACAAATGAATGAACAAAACAACGGGAAAATGAAATTGTCAGCATTGCTGTTCAATCAGGCAGGCGTCAAGATCCACGGACCAAAGTCCATGCGGCCTCATTCCTCCTTCTAATGGCAGATCCCAATTCTGACGAATAAACAACAGCATCTGAACTCATGGCCGGAGTCGATGTTGAGGAATCGGAGTCTTGGGAGTGCGGTCTTACTTCCCAATGACCGGAGGCAGCTTAATCAAAATAACCTGCAAGAAATCGATACATACATCTGCGATGAAACAACCTTTACATTACTGAGCTCCAGGCTTACATACATGATTTACGTTTTCTGTATTTATTATTTAATGTCGTCTTTTTTTCAGTAAAGGAACTTCCTCGTCCCATCCGCTCTCTCTCGGTGCTCCACTCCCTCGCGCTGCTCCGCTAATACCAACGACATTTCCATTACCATCCTCTCGTCCCTCTTCATCATCATCCGCATCCTCATCTAGCGCTGCAAGAGCCGCGGCAGTCCCCTCATAAGGCGATGATGACGAACCCGTCTGCATCCCTCTCTTCGCCCTTCCCAATCGGCTCTGTTGACTATACTGACTACTTCCCCCATCATCATCATCCGAAATTAAATGCGCCAGATTCATTTTTTTTAACAGCTCTAGTTCTAAAAGCGATGAATGGAGAACATCATGGACGTATGGAAATACCTTGTTGTCCATAAAATGCTTCTGGGTTTTCGGGAAATGGGGCGTGAAGTGGTGATTGTCCTGACGCCAGACCAGAAGCGTTCATCGATAGTTCCATTAAAAGAACCGCCGATACCTAATCAGCATGAATACAGTAGCCTAAGACTACGAAAAAAAGAATAGAAAAATATTAAAAACATACCGCATCTTGAACTCCAGCAACACTCTTGCACATAAGCCTTGCCTAATATTAAGCAAAACACCATATGATTAAACAATTGAATGTTCCCAATAGGGATGGACACCAACTCACATGCGCTTGTGTCAACCGAATTAAACTTTCCAAAAGTCTCACCTAACAACCAAACTTCTTAAAAAACAATACTTCCCAAATCCCCAAACCCACCGTTGTCCTCGCCGCATTTCTCGAGTCCGAATTCCTTTGTACCGTGTAGTACCTTTGCAAAATAACACTCGCCTCATCCGAAAGCTCCGCATTACAATTCGCCTTCACGTACTTGATGTAAGCCTGTAGTCTCCCAAAGTCCCAAATCTTTGCCTCCTTCTCCGTAACTTCCTCGACGTCTTCAGCGACGTCTGATTCCAAACCAAGAATAAAAGAGGATAATTGCCTTTTTTTTGTTGTTGTAAGGTTGAGAAAAAGATCGGGAAACTTACATATCCCATTCGTCATTTTGGTTGTCAAGAAGAACGAGGATGAGGTCAAAGCGGGAGAGAAGTGGACTTCCTAACCCCACGTTCACTTCCAACCCAAGAGAAAAGTCATACTTTCCCTTCGGATTTGTAGCAGCAAGGATTGCACACCTGGTGTTCAATTTACAAACCAATCCAGCCTTCACTTGTCAGCTTTAAACACTCACTCACCATCCATACCTTTGCAACACTGATAGTCTAGTCAAATTATAAAAACGTTAACAATACTAAATAATAGGAGGGACCGGGGGAATCACCTGCTGCTCCATAGCCTCATGAATTGCAGTCTTATCGGTCTCTCTAATCCCCCAAACTCATCAATACAGCATATACCTCTATCAGCAAGCACAAGCGCCCCAGCCTCAAGCTGCCATTCCCCCGAATCCTTCACGGCACTCACAGTCAATCCAGCGCTGGTAGATCCGATACCAGTTGTCAATATCGCGCGTGAAGTTAATAGCGAGGCGTAACGAAGAAATTGAGATTTGCCGGTACCTATAAAAAGCGTGTGTCAGAAAGATCGAGGTGTACTATGTGGAAAATCAAAGTCAATTAGAGTACTTTCCGCACCTGGGTCACCGACGAGGAGAAGATGTGCGTCGCCACGTAGTTTTAAACCACTAGAGTCGTATTTCGGGACGCCGCCGATAAGTACCAGCATGACTGCCAATTTTTACAACGTACATCCCAATTACGCTTGGGCAGAAGGACTTCAAGATATGGTCTCTCGCTAGACAAAACATGAGCGAAGCAAATAAGAAAAAAAGGGATGAAAGGAAAAGGATGGAGGCGATTTTAAAACCTGCCATGGGTCGATCTGAATGTGATTCCCAGAATTGTTTAAATTCGGCCTTCAATTCATCGGTGAGGAGACTGTGGCCAGTTTGGTCGTTGTTGACTTCGATCGAATTGGCTACGATCACGACTTCGGAGTCTACGCGTTTTGTTTCGGTCATGGGCTTAAATCTTAAAATCCCAATACCCCTGCAAATCATTAAGTTATTAGATGATGAACAAAAATTAATCAGCCTACTCACACGACTGTAATATCATCTCCAGCCTTACAAGAATCCGTGATATCATCTTCCAGCACAACCGTAATCGACCGCGGAATAGTTCCAAATGATAACTTTGTAATCTGTTCCTGCACTTTTATCTCCTGATAATCTTTGCAATGATTCGGCACGCTTCCTAGTTTCCTGTTATGAGCCCACGCGTTTGAATGAAACTAACCAGGCTCATAATTAATCTCTGAAAACTTCTTCCCATTGCAAGGTGATTGATCAGGAAACGCCACACATTTCGTCGGCTTCGGAAAAGAGTTGTATGTGCTTCTGTCGAATACAACGGGAAACCGCCCACTGCATTTCGTGCATTGAAATATACGTGTTGTTTGGATCATACGTCGAGATCCTGTCCTTATCACAGTCCCCTCAAATCGTAACAGTCTTCCTACATCCGCAGAACGCGGCACCTCCCAAGTTGAGCACTGTTCCACATCTTGGAGTCTATACATCCTTCAGTGATAACCTTTGAAATTAGTAGCACACCTCATGCACCGAACATGCACATTCGGTTTTACGCTTAAAGCATGCGCAAGATGATGCGATCCCATTATCTCCTCCTGTAAATTCCGGACGGCAACTTCAAGGATAGATAAGATCTCAAGGGGCTTTGTAAGGATGAGGTGATGAAGGAAAGGGTTTTCATCGGAATACTCCATCATACTGTAAAGATATCAATGTGGATAAATAGCGTATGCCGCTTACTCGAACCAGATGGAATGAGAAGATATATCATGAGTGCCCATGATATTGATGATTTGGTCAAAGTATTGAGGGGACCGAAGATCTGCGATAAAATGGTCTGGAGAGGTATTTATTAGTGAATCGGGACGCTAATATGGTTATCTGTGATGGCTATGATGTCGTTGAACGCTAATCATCTCACCCAGCAGATCCTGCGTTGGCGGCAGGGTGTCTTCTGCATCCCCTTCCGCTAGCATGTCCGATACTCTGCTTTTGGACAAGTCCTTATTTTTGTTCCTTAACAACGTACCTTATTGAAATACACCAACGCGACGCTCAACGGAGAAGATACCAGAATACACAAAGTGAATAAATATAGAGAAGTAGAAGTTAGGGCAAAGCGAATCATCAAAAAATAAAGTCGAGACGAGACAGCAACACGGGAATAACAATTCATATAACTTTCGAAAACAAGAAAGTAACAAGACTATTGTAAAGAGTATGAAGAAAACAAGATCAAGCGTTCTTAGGGAATGGAGGTCCAAAAAGGTCATCATCCTCCTGCCAGGTATGCTTAATCTTCAAATCCGACAAATCAATCTGACTTCCAGGTTCAATTAGATGGTCTGACGCCCGATAAAACAAATCCGGGAATCTGATTCTGTGGAAGTGGGGATGATCCCTGGGCCTATCCGACAAAATCAATTGATCGTTGGCCTTTTTGCGTTGATCATGTACAACAGCCGTCATCTCTTTGTCTGTCTCCTCGGTTGACTTGATCAAAGAGCCAAGAAGACGAGTGAAGGGGTGTTCGTCTTGGTCGGCGGTGATGTAGACGTTGAGTTGGTAGAGGCCAGCTGCGAAGAGGCCGAGGAGGGCGAAACGACGCCCGGTTGAGTTAAAGAAAAGTTTCCTTATTTTCAAGGGTTTCGCTGCCGTCAGGGTGTTCCGGCCATTTCATAGTCGAGTCATAGTCGGCGTGCTCGGGGCTGTGAAACTCACGGGGCCATCTGAACAGAGTGTCGAAGTTTTAATTGCACAAGTCAAATTGAGCCTTAAAGCATTGAAAGATATCCAGCAAACACTCACTCTCTCGCAACCTTCAGCCATTCATCAGGGTAAGCCGTAGGTCCCGTAAAGTGGTGCTTGTCGCCATGACCTGAAGATCCGTGTCTTCTCTGTGAGGACAAGACGGCGATGACTGCCCTCTGCACCCCTGAGCCTGAGGAGCATCGTGAGAGGAGCAGCTGTTGAGCGGCCTTGCGAGTGACCGCTGGAGAGGCCATTGCGTTTTTTTCACCAAAAAATTTTAATTGAGCAATATTTTCTTTTGTAAAGGACCGTCAACAGGAGATGGATGATACCGCGAAGTCTACTCTTAGCGTTGGGTCTGTTTGTTGAGTGCTTTCGTTGTGTCTGGAATGCGATGACTAAGTACATGATGGTGATAGAAGTTTGACAGATGAATTCTGTTTTCCAAGGATGATTATCGTAGAGTATCGATGGAACCATGGCTACTATTTCAATCCCCAACATTCTTACCCGTTCTTTCTTGTCAATGGAATATAGTACCTGTACCTTTTGCTTTTACCTGACATTTTCGTATCTCACATCGTAATGTAATGACCCTACTCACCTCCTTCCTTACTGAGAAATTTGGATTTATATGCTTCATAAATCTTGCCTTTTTTCTTTGTACATATTGTTGAAAGTGTCTGCCGGTTTTAGAAACAATAACGTTTCTTGATAAGCATTAAACCTTTTGAAGAACAGTAGCAACTCACTACCTACGTACAAAATTCACCTCTCACGGCAATATATGTAATCAACAGCTACGATCTCCATTCCGTTTAAATTAGATTGTCACCCATCAACGCGCACTCATACATTGCAAAAGATAAATGTCTAGACTATACATAAGGCAACCAATAACTTATTCCTGCGTAAGGTCCACAACGTCATCATCAACACCCGCCATTACATCAGAACCAATCGACGATCTACTGTGATATCCGTCGGGTACGTGACGGTGAACACGCCTTTTCTTTACAAAAGTCTCCTCGCGCACTTCGTCGTCGTCAATGATTGTCACAATTTCCTCCTCTACCTACCACAGCAAAAGCAAATCATAAGTGCACGTGACAACAACAATAAAAACTTACAGAACTTTGACTTTCAGATCGTCGTTTTCTTACTAGCCGCGATGGGGGCTTGACGGATAATGACATCCCCATCTGCCCTTCCCTCTTTAAAGCCTTTTCCGCAACACTTTCTACTCCAGTCACTGTCCCCTTCTTTTCAACTCTCCCTGCTCTACCGTTCTCTACCTCTGTATTTACCACTCCCTCAGGTATAACCCGCTTTATCCCCTCCATCAACGTCATAGCTCCTAGGCCTAAGCGCTTCTCCGTGTCCCTCAACGCCGCCCCCACCACCCCGTCCCGTATCTTCATCTTATAACCACGCACACTTGTTTCCTCAGACGACACAGACAAAAGTGGGTCACCAGATCGCGATTCAGAATCGTCGGGGTTTTGGGGTTGGAAAGTATCCTTTCTTGCAACGCGGTTACCGGTTCCACCAGATAAATCATTACCATTTCCATCATCAGCCTAAATTAAATAATAGCCCCAGATTAGAGCTAAAATAACAACAACGACGTGTGGAAAAATAGCAAATATATGAGAACAAAAGATAATTGAGACAAAAGGATACCTTCGGCAGTTGAGTCTTTGCAACGCCGTTATTGGAACCACCAGACGAGGGATTGCCATTAGATAAAATTCTATCTTTAACCTAAAAACAAAATAAGCACAGGGTTAAAAAGCTTAAGAGAAAACAACGACGTATTGAAATGTAAGAGTTATTTAAAAAGTTAAAATGAGATAAATAAAGCGTACTTTCGAAAGCTGACTTTCTGCAGCGCGTTTATTGGATCCACTGGATAACGGATTACCATTTGGTAGTGTTTCATCATCAGCCTAATAACATATTAATTTTAACTAAAGGAACAAGAATGACATGTGGAAATACTTATAAAAAAAAAATTAAATTAATTTGAAATCCTTACCTTCGGGCACTGTGCCAAAAGATACTGCATCATATTTAGCCACCCCGTAAACATCGGATCATCCGCCATCGCCTCAATCATCTTTCCAATATCCCCGCTGTCAAAAAGACGCTCTACATGCGCAAGCCCGGCAATCCTCGCAAACTCTTTAACCAGACGGAGCACAGCGACCATAACCTCGGTTGGTGTTGCGTCTGGATGTCGTTTTTTATGGATGAGATCGAGGTCATGATTAAGCCTTTCGAGAGACTCTTCGATATGGCCAGATTGCCGATGAATAGAACCGCGAAGGTCGACAATCGGCCGCAGTGTGTCATTAATTTGCTTGTAATCGCGATAAGTGTTTCTTTACGTAGAAAAAGTAAAATAAATTAAATTTTAGATCATGAAGAAAAGAAAGAAAGGTTCGAAGGAACTTAAAAAAATATAAAAATATAAAAACCGTATTGCGCCCCAGTAGCCCTGACCGTATGATAAAAGCAACTCCTCATTTTCTCTTATATTTATCTTTGTGATCAAAAAAAAGTAAGGCCTTGATAATATTAGACTTTTAAACACAAAAGAAACACCACATAAACAAGCCTACCATCCCATGATTCGGACCTCTCTAATGATAACATTGTGTACGCCGTCTGGTGCTCCGTTATTGAGTTTAAGTGGGTCCCCTCTAAAGTCGTTGACCTAAAACTCGTCAGCCATTGAAAAAAGGTAACAACTCACCTCAGTAACCCACTGAAAGTAGCCCACAGCCGGGCCTCCGTTAAGTATGAGCGGGTCATTTTTATGAATAGAATTATTCTCCTTCCATAACGACGATTCAAACGACTAAAAAAAAAACCACGTCATAAATTAATATTCAAAGCAAGACGATGACAAAGTTTTACTGGGCTTACCTTGGATTCCAGTTCCAGCCTAGTTAGCACGTTTCCACTCGCGAGTTGCTCGCTGTGAAACTCCCATCTTCCGTCATAAATTCCGATGACTGTCCATTTTTCAATGTCAGTTTTTGCAATGACCTTTCCAAAACAATTGATCAATATACAGAAAAAAGCTACGTAAAACTTGAGAAGTGCAACCCTACCTTCTTTGACACCCCCCTTGGATCGTTTTTGACGTCTAAAACTTGCACGCAATTCTCCAGTTCGAAAGGTGTGTAATCTTTATCAGGCTGATTATGTATCGTCCAGCCATTAAAAGTTTCGTAGATATGATAGATAATGGCCTGAAATATGATCAAATCAACGCCAAAAGTAAAATGAAAAGGGGTTTTACCTTGGCCAACTCTTCAAATCCTTTTTTTTTCAACCATCGACCTTTAGTCTGATCAAAATACTTGAAGGTAGGCACGAGCTGCTTTTCATCGTCGTCCACCTCTACTTCACAAAGAGCCACCCACAGTCAACATGGGTGAGACTTTGGCTGACTAGTCTGTCAAGTATCCAAGCTTTCTAATCATGTCATTGACATTTTCTCGACTATAAACCCACTATTGTACGAATATAAGCTGCTCGAGCGAGGGTAGAGAGAAAGGGCCTTTCTTGTCCATCCCATCGGAGCGTTCGATGGCTTGGTGTGTTGGGTTGGTGCTGTTGAGTTGATAATGACGGGGATGGGCGGATGGCTGAGGTTGACGGTACTGATGATGAATAGTTATGATGATGGGAGCTTGACGGGTATAGTGAAAGCGCTGATGGAATCGATGGTGGTGCTGATTTAGTGGACTTGATGGGTGGCCATCTCTCAGGGCCGGACATCATTTGGCTTTCGAGATCTTCAGCTATACAGGATGGTGACAATCTGAAGTCCGATCTCGTACTTTGCCTTGGAAAGAAACAATCCTCAATCTCGAGGAAAGGCTGATTTTTGGCTAATGGCGTATAAATATATTATCAAAAAATAGCCTTGTTATCGGGCACTAAAATCTCCTTCCCTTCAGACGTATTAAGATCAAAAAAAAACTTGGAAAGACGACTCTGATTTGTTTTTAGTAATAAGTATAGAACGCTTTATTGTGCATAATGAGCTTGTCGTCCACGAAGTAGAAACTATCGGACTGCGTCTTCCCAGGCGACGCAACGATTTCGTTAACTGTAATAAACACCACGATAAGTTAATCAGAACAGATAGAACAATCAAAATACGTACTTAATGCTGGGTCCAAGTTCGGCATCTAGTTAAGATATTGTTTTTAGTTCTAAATCAAATGGCAGAGCATAGAGTAAAATGATATCTTTACCGTATAAACACTTTCCCATGTGTTGACACTGTTTGGAATCTGCAAGAGCTTATAAGCTCACTGTATTCTGAAAATAAAACTTACGCAAAATCCAAATGAAAAGTCAAACGACTTGAGAAGCCTGTCCTTAAAGTAATGGCGCTCCACCATCCGGAAGCTTTTCAACTCCTTGGGACCAACGGCAAAAACCAGGCTATGATTTAGAGAATAAAAATTAAAAAGAAACCTAGGCAGGTAGGAAGAGTTGGCGAAATTATCTTACGTTGTTCCAACGGATGGGTATGTCAAAATATCCTTTGTAAACTTGTATGAGATCGACCTCCCCTCGTCACTAAAACAATAGAAGTAAACGACCGTAAAACTCATCATTCCGAGAAATACCTTGAACTATCCGGCTCGTTCCAATTGATATCATGGCTTGGTCGTTTAACTTCGAAAAAAATCTACAAGGCCCAATTAGTACCCAAGCTCCCCAACCATTGCCGAACACGAAAGAGTATTGCAAATGAGTATAAAGTTTTACCTTGTTTGACTGAAGGTCTCTGATCTTGAACTCCACAAACTATGCAGCAATGTAAAAGAAAGTCAACCAACCGTAAACTTGCAAAGCCGAAAAAAGCATATTCGAGATATATATAGAAGCTTAAATCTCTTGTTTACCTGAGCGTATTTATTTGTGTTGGCGGAGCACAGATACTTTTCTGTTGGCTTGCTTAGCCTGTGAAATGGAAGAAAGTCATCCGACCAAACAACTATTAGATTCTCTCATATTCCTATTCCCGTCTTCGCCCAGCGTAAGGTGAATTTGACCGATACAAAGGAAGCAGAGTTTGAACTGTTACCGCACCTCAACACATCCTGTGGCTTAACGCTGTTCGACATGACTTGCTGAGACGACCGGGTGTGATGAATTGATGGATACAATAGTATGGACTAAAGTGGTATGAAGCGTCGCCAGAGCAACAGGGACGGAGGGCAAGCAAACTCGACCGATAGCCGTCCAGCGGTTGAGGGCAAACAACCTTAAGAAGAAGGTTGTCGTTGTTTTGAAAGTTTGTCGACAAAAGAATTTTCACTGTGACGAGAGTTGCCAGTGTGATGGATCAAGTAGATTTAGCCATTGGCAACGCGGATGCGTTTCTCTCGCGACGAAGGAATCCGAGGGCAGCTTTTGTGAGTTACCTGCATGCGATACGTCTCATTGTGGATCATATGATGGAAGCCACTACCTTTGAGGTGGGTCCTGCGGGAGATGCAGGAAAGATGGAGGCAGATGGGACGGCAGAGTTTAAAAACCATGTCGTGGTGAAGCCTGCAGATGCAGAGAGGCTATTTGGTCTAGCCCATCTTTGGTATTTTTACAAGCCCTATGAATGCTTCTGATCTGGTTTTTTTTTTATCTGTTTAAGTTTTACGGAAGTCGAGGATATTGTGAATGGCGATGTCAGCACCGAGGATCTAGAGGATGACGAGGAAGACGATGATGAAGATGTGAAAGATGACACGGAAGATGAGAATGAGATTCGAAGATTGTTAGATTTGATGAAACCTTTGGGTGTTCAAACCGTTCCACTCGATAGTCACCCATACTCCACTGTTGCTTCATCGCCGTCACCGCCACCTCCTCCACCAAAATTCCGAACCAAGAAACTTTTCCTACAGTGGAATCAGTGGAGTCAGCACCAAGGTCCCCCACAAGAGAATCTGGAAAAAAGGATTTCAGAGAATCGCGACTATCTAAAACCCGATCCATTAAAAACACAGTCAGGAATTCCGTAAGGATGTCTCTTCTCGCGCTGGGACTGGATAATCCTACTTTTAAACCCTCCGAAGAGCTTCGCAAGGTCAGCACCACGATCCTTTGTAGTCAGCCAATTTACTTACCTCATAATATAATCTACTCTAGAGCGACAGCCGAGATGGTAGCCGAATATCTGAATCTCCAAACTTTCAAAATCGGATATCTATCCTTGCCGCAACGAGTAACACGCCTTTAATACCTCCACGATCCTCTTCCTCCACCTCCATTGCCTCCAAATCCTCAAAACCCATCTCGGATATCATTGATCAATATCGCCCTCTGATACCACCATCTCCTCTATCCACCCTTCATTCCCGTCTCACAAGTGACTACAACACATCCGTAAACGAGCTCCGTCTTTTAAATTCACGTGAAACCATCAACGCCAAAGACGCTCAATCCACACTTTCCACTGTCCGCCGGCTCCTTGAAACACTCAACTTTTAAAACAAAAATCTCTCAAACATCCCATCAAATCGCAGAAGTGTCTCGAAAGACCATTCTCGATTTCTCTCCTCGCTCCATCGCCGTGAATCTGACCTTGTTGGATTGGAATCTACTTCAAGGGGTTTCTGAGCAAGATGTTTCAGAGGTTGTGAAGAAGGATACGACTCCTCTTGGGGTTCGATGCGTGCTGGATTTATCGTTGTTTGTGTCGAGGCTCGTTGTTGCGACGGTGTTGAGGGAAATGCTTGTTCAAACACGTGGAAAGATATTATCACATTGGATGGATGTTTTAGAGGAACTGATGGGGTTGTATGATTTTCAATCGATGGATGCTATTTTGCATGGGCTTGGTGTTGTGGCGGGGCTAGAGAGGTCTTGGGTGGGAGTGGGTAGAAGGAGTCGTGGAAAGTTGGAGGATGCGAGGGATTTGTTGGGATCGAAAGATGGGTATAGATGGTATAGACTTGCTCTTGCGAGGGCTGTGTCGCCTGTTGTGCCGTGTTTAAGGGTGTTGGTGGAGGATGTGGTGTTGGGGAGGATGGAGGTTGGGGTTTTGGAAATGTACAAGTCGGCGGGAGAGACGGGGTACGCGGTGGAAGCCAAGGAGAGGAATGATGTGGTGTTGCATTGGATGTTGACGCAAAAGTGGATGACAGCAGGGGATGTGGAGAAATTGTCGAATGATATAGAGGAGCCGTTAAGTCAGGGGATGAAGCTTCTGGGGAAGCTGCGTGGGAGGGAGGTCAAAGGTGCTGTGGAGGAGAGTGGAGAGGGTTGGGTGGTGACCGTAACTGATTTTGCTGAGATGGTCAAATCTGGGAGAGTCGCGGTTTCTAATGTTCAACCGCCTATGTTGATGGCTGTCGTTGCCCCTATTTCATCGGATGATCTTCCAGAGGTTCCGTCAAGCTCCATCTTTCCACCTCCATCACAAATCTCCACCCCGAAATCTCATTCAAGGTCCGCAAGTAATTTAATCTCAAACCCACAACCGTCGAACAATAGCAGTGGTTTTCCTCGTGTTGAGCAGACCATATTGCCACCCCATCTGTCTTCCGATGAGCTACAATCACTCGTTGAGCAATATCTTTCTGGCTCAGAGGTAGAAATCCCTGTTCTTCAGTCCAAGCCATCCCACGGGAATGTGGAACCTGACTTGTCTGAGATACGAATGCGTATCGAGAGGTTGAAAGAATCGCTGTGGCAAAGGGAACTTGAGACTTTGAACGCGTATAATCTGTTTTAACTGCAACTCTCATTTATTTTGACAAATGTTTATACCCCCAAATTTATTTAATAATACTCTGACGCATGACACACTTTTTTCAAGCTCTAAATGATGCATAGAAATTAAAAAATATCAATCCTAAAACGTAGAAAAGGTGCAATAAACCCTGGCACTACTAATTCGTAGCGTATTTTTCTGTGACATAAACGTAATCAGTCTAATATATTAAGCAGCGTGCTCTGGACTACATTACAGTAAAGAAGGTCAATATTAATCAGTCGATAATAAACTACTTGTTTCGAAACGACAAACCTCCCAAAACATAGACATTGAAAACTGAAAAATTCATTCACAAGCATGGAACGAGTCCTTTACATGCTCCGCCTAAAGCGAGCGGTAAGTTGCAACACAACCCTCCCTGTCCCCAATCTCGCAAACAGAAATACCTTAAAAGAAATCCCCTTTAATTAAACACCTTCACCTTTTTTATCCCACCCAGAAAGAAGTCGTCCCGCTCGGCCACCCCATCCTCCGTCTCAAAGCAAACCCCATCAAAGAATCCGATTTCAAAACATCAAAGATAACGTATGCACAAGCCCTTCTTACATAGACTCATTGTAGCCTTCCAGAAATGCCATCAACGACATGCGATCAGTGTTTCGATCACCATACCACCCTGTCGTCGGCCTCGCAGCACCACAAGTAGGTCATCCCCTCCGAATCATAGCCTACCAAATCCCAAACCCGAAATCCGTGAACGACGGCTCCATCAAGGAAGCCATCCCCTTAACGTAAGATAAGATGAAAAGAAAGGTGTCTGATGAATGTCAAAGATTTATATTGAACCCGACGATTGAGGTGAGGAGAAACGGTACGTGGCGGATTACGAGTCGTGTGAGTCGTTGCCGAATTATAATGCGGTGGTGAAACGGGCGACTAGGATTCAGGTGAAGGGGTTGGATGAGATGGGGAAGGAGGTGGAGGTGATGGCGAGTGGGTTTTTGGCGAGGTTGATTCAACATGAGGTGGATCATTTGGAGGGAGTGACGATGGTGGATCGGATGGAAAAACAGTCGTTGAGGCATGATAAGGTATGTGTTTTTTTCTTTCGTGGGTTGAATCTCAAGCGTGAAAATGTATATTTGCTGATGTGATGGATTTTTTTTCTGGTTTCTTATAGTACGTTGGCAAGTTTGATTTCCCGACATAGAGAAACGTCAAAGCTCTTTCCTGCACGGCGCATTCCCCCTCGTCTGCATGTTTTCGTATGATCTTTGATGATATGAATTTCACCAACTTTCAAAAACACGACAGCCCATTATTATAAGATTCCGGAACCTTTTTTTATATTAAAAAATGCGATACCAATTCAATTAAACTTTTTATTTCTTTTGAAGAACATTCAAACGTTTGAGTTATTTACGTTATCAGATTGGTCCTCAAACTCCTTTTGAGAAAGGTTTACCGAATGTCTGAATCTTTCCGCAAATTTGGCGTGGATTCCTTTCCTGCCCGTATTCCGCGATTCGCTCCGCGATTCGCGTAATCCTTATCCAAATACCAAAAAAATCCTACACATGTCCTTCTTGACGTGACATCCAACATCCCCACACCCTCTCCCCCACCTCCACTCCCCCCACAACCCAACATGCATCCTCTCCTCCCCATCCTCCTCCTCACCACCTTCACCCTTCCAGCAACGCCCCACCTGATTCCCAACGAATACATCATCATCTACAAACCTCAGTCACCGTCTCCACAACAACGACCCACGAATCCTGGCTCCAAGCCCATGCGACCAACGTGAACAAGAGTCGCATGAACGCCGTGTTTCAAGGGTTACCAGAGCTTCCAGCGTTCAAAGGGTTTCGGTTTCTTCAACGGTTTAATTTAACGGGGGTGAGAGGGTATGCGGCGGTGATGACGGATGGGATGGCGGAACGGATTAGTGGATTGTCGGAGGTGGCGTTTGTGGAACAGAATCAGGTCGTGAAGGGGTTGGGAGTGCAGGAGGGGGAGGGGGTGGGTTGGGGGTTGAGGAGACTTTCGAAAAGGAGTTGCCGTTGGGGAGTTTGTATAGGTATCCGGAGGTTGCTGGAGGTATGTTTTTCTTGATGAAAGATGTTGAGCGTGGCTGATCTTTTTATGGCTATGTTCTCTTTTTTTTTATAGCTGGATCTATTGTTTATGTGCTAGACACGTGAGTTCAAAGTTTTTTCATGTCTTTGAATGATGAATCTCTGCTTTATCAATATATATTATTTGCTTTCAATAGGCAAAACAGCGGGTTTGGAATGATTGTTAACGACGGCCTTTCCCTTCTTATTTTTTTGGTAGAGGTATCCGCATAACCCATAGCGAGTTCAACGGTCGAGCTTTATACGCAAAACGTTTGTAACTGGCGAAACAGAAGTCGACTATAACGGCCACGGCACGCACATCAGCGGCATCAGTAAGAACCCTTTTAAAATCTCCTCCCAGTTTCTAACAACATGCAGTCGCCGGAAGAACCTACGGTGTATCCAAAAAATCCACCATCATCTCCGTCAAAGTCCTGAACGCGCGCGGCC
This sequence comes from Chytridium lagenaria, assembly GCA_025449115.1. Classification (NCBI taxonomy): domain Eukaryota; kingdom Fungi; phylum Chytridiomycota; class Chytridiomycetes; order Chytridiales; family Chytridiaceae; genus Chytridium; species Chytridium lagenaria. The sequence continues at coordinate 53,279 of JAHLKC010000050.1, forward strand.
TGGGGTCCACGTCTGGGATTGTGAGCGCACTGCAATGGGTCAAGAGACACGCTTTGGCGTCGAATCGACCTTGTGTTGTGAATGTGTCGGTTGGAGGTGGGGCGTCGATGGCGGTGGATAATGCGGTGAATGATGTGAGTGGTGGGGCGGGGTGTTTTGTGGTTGCGGCGGCGGGGAATGAGGGGTCGGATGCTTGTCAGGGGTCACCTGGGAGAGCGAGGTTTGCGTATACGGTGGGAGCGACGGATGAGAGGGATGGGATGGCGGGGTTTCGAATTATGGGAGTTGTGTGGATATTCTTGCAGCTGGGGTTAAGATCACGTCAAGGTAGTTTTTTTATTTATTTATTTTTATATATTTTTTATTTTCCTCTTTCCATTCTCTAATATAACGTTTTTTAATTTTCTTATTATTTATTATGTTCATTTCTGAATCTCCTTTAAATATAGTTGGGCTGCCAGCAACACCGCCATCACCACCCTCAGCGGCACGTCCATGGCCTGCCCCTTTGTGTCAGGCGTGGCAGCTCTAGCCTATTCACATTTCGCCTTTAAAAGTCCCGGGGAAGCCATGACCTACATCAACAGCCTGGCAGCCACTGGACAAATCACTGGCTTGACAGGCGAGCGAGCCATGACGCCGAACCGGTTGCTTCAACTTCCTGCAGAATTTCCTGCAAGTGTGAGGATAACGTCAACGTTGATGCCGTCACCGTGGATATCGACAATGGTTTCCACGGTGGTTTCACCGGCGCGGTTGACGGGGATGCCTTTAGCCGGTACTAGTTTGAGGGCTCCATCCACTTTACCCGTTACCATCACGCGTTCTCTGTCTCCATCCCCAACGGTACCACTATCGTCTCTATCTCCATCCCCAACCCTACCACTACTATCTTTACCTGTCAATAGATCATCTCCCAGCCCAATTTTACCTTTACCAGAAAATACCTCTTCACCTTCACCTGCATCGACATTGACATCTGTACCCCAACCAGTTCCACCCCCTTTAGCCACCTGCAAATGCCAGTGAAGATGTCTGTTACCCTTACCCACGGTGATTCTTGTATGTATTTTATTTACATGACAATCTATAAATATACAAAACGAATATTAATATTATTAATAACTCTCATTGTTTTAATAATAATAATATGGATGTGGGAGGAGGAGGAGGAGGGATGCATATTCTTGCTCTTCAACATTTAAATTAATTTATTTTATTTATGAATAAATAAATAATCTACATATATATATATGTATATCAAAAGAAACAAGGAGTCGTGTGTAACCTTTTCAGTCCTAATTAAATATATATATTATGTACATATTATGTATTAAATATGATATGAATATCATGACACGTTTATTGTCCATATTAATGAATGAATGATCCTCATGACCTTGAACTCACCATCCAAATTATAGTTTTATTATTAGTTATTTATTAATATAAATACATATATGTAAATAAATACTTGAAACATTATAATATATATGTATAGTGTTTATATATAATTACCATACATACATACATATATCCAGTATTATTATTATTCCATTATTCCATTATTACAATTATTGACATTTCTTATTAATACTATTTATTCCATGTCATTACTATCATCATCATCATCATCAAGATGGTTATTATCATCACTAGTAGCATCATCAAGATTATTAGCAAGGAAGAGTATTATTAATACTATGAGTAGTACTATGAGTAGTACTATGAGTAGTACTGCATCTACTACTCCTCCTACTCCTATTACTACGACTACTAGTATTCCATCTACTACTACTACTACTAGTACTACTACAAATACTACTACAATCAACTACACTACACTGCTGCATTCACTCACAGGAATACTCACTGGATCGCATCTCAAGAACCATTCACTGCATGATGCTCTATACGACATGAGGTGGATGATGGACCGTATCATCACATCAAGGCATTCCACTCCTTCTCCTCCTCCCTCTTTTTCTTCTTCTCTTTTATCCATTCCTTCTACCACCACTACAACTACTACTACTACTCCATCTACTACAACTTCAACGACTACCGCTCTTTTAAACAAGATGCATTCCAATCCACACAGCGAGAATGCGTTAATCAGTGTATTGAGTCTGTTGCTTCCATCGGAACTCTCAAGGCTGACTGCTTGGGTCAATGACAGAGCTCTCAGGCACAAACCTCTGCAGTATATACTAGGTGAGTTTATCTTAACCAGAGTTGATCTCTTGCTCGAGGGTCTGTCTGTCTGAGTGGGTGGCAAAGTAAAGTCTATATAATGACTATAGAGTAATATAATGATGGTCGCCTACGCTAGTTATATTCTAGTGACTATTCTTTCCTACTTTTCACTCTGCAAATACCACCTACTCTTATACTCACCATTCTTAATGTCCTCTCCTCTAAAATCAGGATCACAACCCTTTGCAGGCCTAGACATTGCCGTCAGACCACCCACGCTCATTCCACGCTGGGAGACAGAAGAGTGGACTCTCCGTCTCATCACTCTCCTCAAAAAACACCATCAATCCTTCAACACTGACCTCCGTTCCACCTCTCCAACCTACTCTCCTCCACCCTCACCATCCACAACACCATCCACAACACCACCACTCCCCCACGTCGGCCGTCTCCGCATCCTCGACCTCTGCACAGGCTCAGGCTGCATCGCCCTCGCCCTCGCCCATCACCTTGGTCAACCCACCTCCCCAACCCCATCCCCCCCAGACGAACAAACCCTAACCACCCACGGCGCCATCCCCAACACCATCATCGGTGTCGACATTTCCAAACGCGCTCTCCAACTCGCCCGTCTCAACACCCGTCGCAATCCACCCCCTCTTCCTTCTCTCTCCTCTTTTTCCAAAACGATCTCATGACCCCCTCCATGTCTTCTTGGTCCGCGTTGGGCGTCAACACGTGTTTACGACAACCCGTTCAGTTTGATATCATTGTCTCGAACCCGCCTTACATTCCATCAAAAGATTATGAGGCGTTGGATGAGTCGGTGACGTTGTGGGAGGACCGTGCGGCGCTTGTTCCATCAGCGTTGGAGGCCGCGAGTGGGGTCGAGTTTCATCAGAGGGTGTTGGGAGATTGCCGGGGAGGTGTTGGATCGACGTGTGGATATTCCAAAAAGACGTGCCGAGGCTTGTCATGGAGGTTGCTGCTGATGATGAGGAGGAACATGACCATGGAAATATCGGCGGTACTGGGAGGAAATCCATGGGGCAAGGGAATGTCGTCAAGGGTTTGATGGAAATGGCTGGGTTTCAAAGAGTCGAGGTGTGGAGGGATTTGGCGGGGAGGGTGAGAGCTGTGGCGGGGTTTGAGTTGCAGACTTTGTGATGGTAGGGATTGTTGGGGAGGCGTTGGATCGACGCGTGGATATTCCAAAAGACGTGCCGAGGCTTGTCATGGAGGTTGCTGCTGATGATGAGGAGGAACATGACCATGGAAATATCGGCGGTACTGGGAGGAAATCCATGGGCAAGGGAATGTCGTCAAGGGTTTGATGGAAATGGCTGGGTTTCAAAGAGTCGAGGTGTGGAGGGATTTGGCTGGACGGGTGAGAGCTGTGGCGGGGTTTGAGTTGGAGGCTTTGTGATGGTTATTTTTTCATATTTATTTTTTTTTTTTGGGGGGGGGGGGCGGGGCTGGTTAGATAAATGTTGTTTTTTATATTTACTTTTCTTTTGAGTGGTTGGGGTTAGATGAGTGAGATTTTTGATAGATATTCTTGTACCCTTCTAGTTTTTTTTTTTCCTTTTGTTTTTTTATATATTACTATCAACGTATCCATCTCAGTGTTGCTTTATCAAACATATAAAATCATATTCATCACTTGTTCGATTCACGCATTATATCAGTTGAGACTCGCGTTCGGCGAATTCTACATTGCAAACGAACACCGTCTCACTCCAAAACTTGATGCAAGCCAGCTTTTAAGGATGAAGAATGAAATCATGCTCGTCTCTTCATTACGACATTTTGGTCGCTTCAAACAATGAAAAATGAAATCATGCTCGCGGCTTATAATGAACAAAACCGACATGTTCACGCCTCTTCAAACCATGAAAAATGCGCAGGCCGCTTTTAATGATCAAAAACGACATTTCCCCCCACCTGTCAAACGATGAAAAATGAAATCATGCTTGCGGCTTCTAACGATCAAAAACGACATTTTCACCTGTTCAAACAATGAAAAAATATGCTCACCGATTCGGTTCTATTGATCAAACCGACATTTTTCTTTTTCGAGTTGATCAAAAAAAAAACAAAAACAAAAAACAAAACCTTGGGCAGCGTATTTCCTTGTGCAAGAGTATATATGCAATGTATATATTTATGGAGATAAGCAGACCGCCAAAAACTTGGATGGAACAAACAAATACAAACATATTAAAGAATGGCCAACCGAGGGTTCGAAACCAAAAAAAAAAACAGAGTGTTCAAAAAAAAAAACGCCAAAAAAACACGCAAGATAACAAGTCACACATGTTTTGTTATTTAGGGGGAATGGAAGCAGGATTCCGAACAGTGGATTGGGCAGAGCACGCTGCAACCACCATGTTTCGTTCCTTCTCCTCCTTCTCCTTTCGTATCTTCTCCAACCGTTCCTCATACACTTGTCGCATCTTTTGCTCAACGTCCTGAAACTACAAACACGGTCAACCAAAAAATCAGTAAACGTGTCATCAACAACCATAAAAAAAACCAACACCAAAACCGCCAACAACAAAAAACATCAAAGAACACATACATCTTCCAAGATAAGTTGAAAATCTCGTTTCGACAATTTAAACAACGTCGTATGCGACGAAGCCTTTATGGTCGCACTCCTCGTCGACTGATCCAACAACGCCACCTCCCCAAAAAAAGCCCCATCCGTCAACGCCCCAACAATATTCCCATTCACCACAATATCCACCGTCCCATGTTCAATAAAATACATATCATTCCCAGGCTCGCCTTGCTGGAAAATAATGTCACCGTCAATGTAGTATTCAGGGATAAGCACATCAGCGACTCGCGATACAAACGCGTCGTTACGACCATCATTTGCTCTCGCCGGAGAAAGGGAACGCGGGCGAGAAGATCACGGAGATTATGGATGGCGATTTCCTACCATCACATAACGTTAGCCATCCCCATGTTTTGTTGAAACCAAAAAAGTCACAACGGTGTTTCAAGAAAAGCGCGGAAATGGAAGGAAAATCACCTGTCGTAATGGTGCATTGAGCTCGCTCAAAATAGAGGCCTTGTCAAAGTATTTCCCGCGATACTTTAACTTAAAGTACTTTCTCACCCTCCTTCGAACGTCTGACGACAGTTTTCGTTCCTCCATAAATTCATTCACTTCATCAATTTTTTCCTAATGGTATGTCAGAAAAATACGACGATTGGCTAGAGTGTGTTTTTTTTTTGGACTGACCTTGAACTTTCTACCAGAAGTGTCGAGACCCAAGCTGAAAGTGGATATTGTACCGACGAGAGCAGCATAAAGCAATGCACCTATCAGTACAGCGACAATGGTGGCTGCCTGTTCCAAAGCGTCCGAAGGTCTTGGATGAAGTCGTTAAAAAAAAATTCCGCTGAAAAGAGGGGGGGGGGGGTATGCAATAATAAAAAAAAAAGAAAAAGACCAACTTGCATGCAAATCCAAAAAAAGACAAACTTACTTATACCCCGTAACAGGAAACGTATTAGCAACAGAATTAAAGAAAGCCACGTATACTGCGAATAAACAGGCTGACTCAACAAATATCTCAACGCATCCAACTTTTCGGTTCATACCTTGTAATCTTTCCAAAAAAAAGATCACACAAGCATGCAATTGCAGGAACAAGAGCAACAACCCCGCAAACAAAAACACATTCATAAAGGATCCTCCAACCCTTAACTGTCTCTGCAACTTTCTAGCAAGTTGTTGCAGAATAGGGTTACGGCTGAATATCCCTATAGAGTTGCGCGTGTAGAACAGGAATACGAGCAGAAAATTCTCGGGAAACTCCATGCCGAGGTGATTGTTCATCCTTAATGCAACAAAGTACCATGGGAACGCGCCTATGATATCCCAGGGTAAGCTACGGCGCTGAAGGCGTCATGGAGCAAGGAAACTAGGTTAGTCTCGTGATCATTAGAAAATGTTGGAGTAAAAAACGCGATAGGCATACCAGATAGAGCCTCATTGACTTTCTTGACGTGAGTGTAAACAGTGTCCCTGAGCCAGCCAGTTTTCTCGTGTAAAGTCTCCTGACGATGTCCAGCATCATGATGGAGGAGATGAGAATGGTGGCCAGTGGAATATTGGCATCAAAGTCAAAAAAACGATCAAAGGCGTGAAGATCAAGACGGACATGAGAAAAACTAAACACCAATTAAGCCAACGTGGCGAAAGTAAAGAAAACGAAAACTTAGTAAGGGTGATACTTTGGATCATGGCTAAGGTTTTATCTTGAAGCGGCAAGCAAAAATTCAAATTCAACTTACATATGGAGCAAAACTCCCACCAAACTACAAACTCGGAATGGGGATGAAACCCCCAAAATTCATCTGACGAAAGTCCCGCAATGTAAAGGAGGTGAAACTGCCTCTGCACTGACCCTTTAAATCTCTCCCCAAACTCATTATACATTGCCGAATGGAACAACTCTAGTAATACGCCCAAAACAACCCTCCCTGCCTAGAATCCTCATCCGGTTTGGTTGGAAGTTCCTTTTTAATAGCAGGGGTTGAGGGCTCTAGCGTCTTCTTTATACTCTTGGAATCCTTTGAGGTTTTGGAGAATTTGGAAGCCTTGGATTCACGAGGTTGTGAGTCAGGTTCCTCAAATCATCTGGGGTCATATGCGAAGCTGTTCGGCATATCGCAAGTTCATTTCTATCGGAATTTGGAAGTTCGGTAGGCTTTAACGAAACTTCCACAGCCATGTCCTGATCGTCTTCATCAAACTGATTCAATACTTCGTTGGGAGGTTCAAGCTTTCGGATGTGAGCAAACCCGTCTTTCCTTATAGGATGTCGTAGCGACGAGTTGGGGAAGAATTTTGTGCCAGGAGGACGGAAGGGTTGAAAGCGGGAATCATTTGTGCTATCTGCATCGTCCGACGAGATGTTGGAGGCGACTTCTAAAGCTTCTTGAACATCTTCCATGACTTGATCGTGACCTATTTCGAGCGTGTAAGATATTCAACATCAACATCGTAAAACACTCACTGAGGGTCCTGAGGTTGCGATGCGAAAGTTCTTTATGTCAAGAGGGGAGCAAAAAGATTCGTTAGATGCCAAATAGAAGAGCAGAGTAAGTCTTAAAACATACCGCGCTGAGATTTATTTCCTGATGTCAAATGATGCGTGTCCTTACCATCACTCTCTTGCTCACTCATCCGTGACTGTATTTGCAGCCCTGAGGTGGTGGCCGATATTGACGAACCGCTAACGTCCCCTATCTCAACAGCCTTTACAGGTATCACAATAGAGTCCTGCATTGACGCTTTCCTAAACATCACTGGAAGTAAACTAGACGGCCGCCTCGACGCAGCCCCCTTCATAGGTCCAGGAAGTTGATAAGCCGATCCATGAAGACTGTTCATACTGTTGACGGAATGACCACTCATATTTGACATATCCATCAGGCTCCGTCTCCGGCTTCTTCGTCTCTCCGATCCTGGACCCGCATCGACGGATTTAAACGACATGAAGGATGGTCCTGATTCCAAAGGGTACCCTGCGCTCGCCATAGCGATCTCGACGTACGAGTCCATCATCACATTCGCTGTTGACAGTGTGCTCGGCTTTCTTCCAGGAGGTGGTTGAATGGGTGCGGGACTAAGGGCATGGTTTTGAGAGACTGGAGCCAACGCTGCAAGTAACCCGTCTGTATCTCGATCAGGCAGAAGCTTGCCGTCAGTCAAAGCAGAGACCAATATCTTTTCTGTCTCATGTTGCAGCTTGTTCAAAACCTCTTGATGACGCTTAAGACGCCTTAACAGCTCCGTTCCACGACTGTCGGTCATGACTTCCACACCCCCAAGATTCGCTTCCTTAACTCCGTCTTTTTTTTATTTCTACAATGAAACCGTGGTGTAGAGAATGGGATGTGATACTATTATCGATTTAGCACGGAAGATGGATGAGCATCACCCAAGGTGGCTATCGTAGAACCAAAGAAAATCATCAAGTGGGAATTGGTGACTTTCCGTTGTGAGAATCTCCTAATCTAGCATCATGTCCCGAACATCCCCTGCCGTCTTTGCGAATGGCAATCTTCCATGGTTTTCATTGAAGAAAATCTCCTCAAACAGGAAAACACCACTGGTGGAAATAATGACTACTTCCTCTGTCCCTCCTGGCTCTGCTCATTCCTAAAACGGTAACAGAAAAAGAATGTGACGGGTTTAAAAAGATCGCCTCTTGCTCTATTATCTCAAAGCGGAAAAAAAGAGGGGTAGTCGATGATGGAAAATATATTGAATTGGAATTACATAAATGACGGGGTTGGGGCTAAACACTCCAAAGCTTTACGCAACAACCTTGATTTCCGATCCCTCAGTCTCCGGAATTTTAGGTCCACGGAAACTCTTTAACAGCAAACTACTTCCAATAACACAAACGCTGCTCGCCGCCATCATCAGACCTGCCATCCACGGTTGAAGCACCAATTTTGTAAAAGGGTAAAGAGCGCCTGCTGCTATTGGAATTCCCAACAGATTGTATACGAGCGCCCACATTAAATTCCAACGCACTCTCCGCATCGTCAGAGAGGATAACTCTTTGAAAATTACGACGTCGAACACGTTGGATCGCGTCAATATCACGGATGCGGAGTCCTGGGCAACCTCAGACCCGCTTCCGATGGCAATACTTTGTGTTTCAAAAAAAAAACAAAAAAAAAAAAAACGATAAAATTAGGAAATCATTATCAAGCTCTTTTCAAAAACTCAGGTTAACGGAATAGATAAAATGTGATAGTTTTCAATAAAGGTAAAGAGATCTAACACGAAGGGACGAATCATGACGTAATAAAACGAAAATCACATACCCAACATCCGATGCGGCCAAAGCAACAGCGTCGTTAATTCCATCACCAACAAAAGCAACCTGACTCTTCTCGGCAAGTTTTATTCTTGCAAGAAACCTCTGGGTCCAGTTGTCTCTCAGAAGGTTTGCCTGGACCTTTAAACCCTTTACCCTCTCCGACTTCTCCTCCGGCCGGAGACCTGCCCACACGTTGGATACAGGAATGCCAATCCTTCTCGCAATAGCGTGGAGCAGTCTTTGCCGAATCCCCAGTGATCATATGCACTTGAATACCAGCAGCTTGAAGAGCGCGAATGGCGGAAACGGAGGATTCTCTTGGAGCGTCGCTGATTCCAAAAGCAGCTACCACAAATCCTTGGAGTGGTTTAAGTTGCAATACTCCACCTCATTATTAGATTCGACTAATGGAAGCAGTGCCACGTAAACACCCGTGCAGCATTGATCCTCCCATTCATCCACTTTGTTTTCTCACTTGATGGGGAGGGTCTACAGTCAAGCCGTTCTTTTCCATCCATTTTCGGTTTCCCAAAATGATTGCGAATCCACTGCTTTGCCATTCCATGTAAAATCTCCTGAAAGACCTAAACCGGGTGTCTCGGAAAGATTTTTTGCGGTTAACTGTGATATTTCAGCTGATTCACTTTTCTTCTCAATATACGACACCACCGCCTTGGAAAGTGGATGGTTACTTGTCGTCGCCAAGTTCCATGTGAGAGACCAGAAAAGAAGAGGCGTGCAAACCGACTGGACGTTTGGATTCAGGTAAACCTCTGCAACCAATGCCTTCCCCTCTGTTAAAGTTCCGGTTTTGTCGAAAGCGATGCACCGAATACTCTCCATCTTCTGCATTGCGGCACCACCCCCGCTGACTAAAATGTTCTTTCTAGCCGCCACGCCCGTCGACACCATAACAGCTGTGGGTACCGCTAATCCTAAAGCGCAAGGACAGGCTACGACGAGAACAGCGACGGCGAATTCTATGGAAAGGCTGACAAAGTTGGTGGCCGGATCTCGTGTGATCATTCGGCCAAAGGATATCCATAAAATGAAGGTTACCAGCGCAATGCATAGCACTGCAGGAACAAATATTCTGCTTATCGAGTCTGCGACATTCTGTATCGGCGCTCGTTTAGACTGAGCATCTTCTACCAAACGTGCAATCTGCGAAACAAAAGTATCTATGATGAAATGATTTAGTTGTGGTCTCCAAAAACATTCCAATTAAATTATACAGCAATAGTCTCACCATTTCCTGCCTTGTTGACTTTCATCAAGACGATACTGGTGGAGTTCATTGATCCCCCAATAACAGCGTCCCCCGGATTTTTGTCCACAGGCATGGGTTCTCCCTGTAAGAAGAGCTTCATCAACAGCAGTGCGACCGCGAACGATGAAGCCATCTGCGGGAAACCTTGCCCCCGCTGGAACCTTTAAAATATCCCCGACTTGAATCGACATTAAAATTAAACGTAAAAGTTATCACACACCTTGTACAAGCTTGATGCTGATTTGACGCTCGCCAGTCACCTTGAAGCCATCAGATTCTTTCTCCGACGCTTCATGCTGAATTAATATGGCCGTAGGTGGGGTGAGCTTGACTAGCGCCTCAACAGCATCTGATGTTCGCCCTTTTGCGTAAACCTCCAAATACTTTCCAAGAATCACAAAGAAAATAAGTAGGATCGAAGTCTCAAAGAAATTTTCTTCCTCCGCCACGCCAGTCGCCAATCCTATGATGACGAGAACGAGTGAGTAGAAGTAGGCTGCAGACGTGCCGAGAGCTATGAGAACGTCCATCTTCAACCAAGCGTCAATACCAGGAAACATTTAAGTAATGCTTACGTTAGCAGCTTTAGTTTTAGTGATAGCCTTATACGAGCCAACATAAAACCGCCACCCTAAGCCAAATTGAACGATAGTACCGATGATCGTCAGGATGAGAATGCCGATGGAGAGACCCGGAATGAAAGGGCGAAAAAGAGCTAAACGAAGGGGATCGTGGTGTGGCAATGCCATTCCTATAATCATCGATATGACTACGGTTGGCAAGGCTAAAATGAAACCAATAAGAGTCTGTATCGCAAGCGTTCTCATCTCTCTCATCTGGATCTCCCTATACTTGGTCTGTAAAATACGTTCAGATATATACTAAGAAAGGAAATTGCCTCGAAAACGCGAAATCACAGAATAGAAGAACAACCAACAAAAACACAAAGCAGATACAAAGGAATATACTAACGTCCCTAGAAGAGCCTGTGTCTACTTCTGCTGCATAGCCAAGATTGCTGGCTTCAGCAATAATATCACGCGGCCCTATGAGCGCCGGGTCGTGAACAATAACAGCTTGGTTTGTGATTAAACTGACAGAGACAGAGACAATGCCGCGCTTCCGTTTCAACGCCTGTTCCACCTTCACGGAGCAGCCAGAACAAGTCATCCCTTTAATCAAGAATCTCGTCGTGGTCTGCGTCGTTTCATTACCGTCTTTTGGTGGTACTTGGGGTGAAGCTCCATCATTAAGGTTGCTGACACTTGCACTTGATTTCACAGACTTCCGACCGTCAAGGTTTGCATTTTGCGGTTTGAGGTATGGCACAGAAACTGTATCAAGAACGTCGAAACCGGCGTCCTCAATTCGAGCAGAAATGGTTTCCGGGGCTAAAACACCAGGATCGTGATAAACAACGGCTCTCTGGTGTGGGAGGAGAGTAACAACTGGCGCAGGCATCTCACTAATCCCAGGAAGCGACTTTAGGATTTTTGTTAGTGTAGCTACGCAAGAAGCGCACGTCATTCCATGGATCATAAGTGAAGTTCTGAGAAGAGATGGTTCTTGAATTGGGACAGAAACGTCAATTTGTTCGCGTTTGGTTTCAAATTCGATAACAGAAAACCCGTTGTTCTCAATCTTTTCACGGAGTTTTTGAACAGAGACATTTAGTAACGAGTGCCTCACACGAACGACTTGAGGCTGGCCGAGTATTCCTTGAACCTCTGTCACGCCGTGAAGGACTCGAAGACCGGATTCCATGATACTGACACAGTAAATGCAATTCATGCCTTCAACAATAATGGCTGTTGTAGCAAATGGACCCGTCACTGGCGGTGCTGGCATCTGAATTTCATCGTCATCATCGAAGAACGAATGATAAACCGTGGCGTTTGACGTGAATGTGTTAACCGTTGCCCCGAAACCTTTGTTGTTTGAGATGCGAGCCAAGTCCATTTCCAAGTAAGGAGGCTGCTTTGGTTGAAGCTCGAGAATGGAACCGCCTGGACCATCGACGGAGAATGATGCCATATCTCCATCCTTCCGAAGTGGTACATTCCCATTAAACGTAATGTCGACCTAAAACACGGGGAGACGCCGATAACAGACAAGAAAGGTTAGTGAAAGCTTTTGAGGGAAATCAAAGAAGTTTGTAGAGACCCGCAGCATGCCGCGTAAGAGTCATCATGATGTCAATGATATTGAAAAGCCAGAGGAATTACAAACCAGAATTTCACTTAGGTCCATGTCGGCACCAAGTTTATGATCCGTGACATCAGCTGTCACAGTTCTGACGGACCTTATCATGGGGTGGGATCGAACGAGTGCGTCCCGAAGGCCTCGGGTAATGCGAGCTCTGAGGCTTACAGTCGACATCTCAGCATCTCGGGTGTCTCGAACAGATATGTCGTAGTCCCCAGGTGAGAGCCATGAAAGAGTTGGCCTTACACGGTACCTGGCCACTCGTGGACGTGGGTGAAAGAGCTCAGTATGAAACCTCTCCTCAGGAATTCCGCATCGCTTGCATGAACAAGACTTGCAGCAGCTGTGAGGGGTGGCCGACAACAGTCTCATGTCGACCACCGTCGACGGATGGAATGCGGGCATGTGTGCATGCATAGTTGCCTAAATGACTGGAAGAACTTGAAGCTCAGACAAAAAAATTAAGAGGCAAAGGCATGACCGTCTTCAAACTCCGCCTGACGCCATTCTTTTCGTTATTGACACCAGCCGACCTGCTTCAACGCCGATATACCATACGTACAGCCATTCTTATTGACTTGGAGGCACGGATCGCCGTACGATAGGTGCTGCTTCGACGTAATCTCATGGATGGCTTTTAATGAAAGCTCATGAAGCAGCTCCAACTTCATATCTGCATTTGTAATATAGGATCATAATCCCGTCCAGAAAGTATTATAAGCCTGTGACTAAGCTGAATCGTGTTTCCTGCTGCATCAGTTTGAAGACGGTATCAATAAACCATGTTGACTGGGGTCCAGTCTAACTAAGGATGTATGGACGGCCGACACTGAAAAGTTGTCTCTTCCCCTGATGAAGTTGTGCCCCTTCTCTTCGAAAGATTTCCTAGACCAAAACGCTTCTAATTACTCGGCAAGAAGTGTTTGATCCTCCGATACGCCGAAAGAATAATTAAACGAGATGCTTATTCTTTTAAAACAAAAAAACGAGTAATCGAAAAAAATATTGGTATAGAAAATACAATAGAAGCACAACGCGTTTTGTTTTGTAATTCATGCGCGACAGTTAAGGACGTGCCCCTGAAAATATTGGGACGAAACACGACGGATAAAAGATGCTGAAATAATGTCATAGGGGTGAAGAAAAGAATTTGATGCAAGGTTATGAGAAGAGCATGAAGTGAGGATATGCTATCATGACATCATGTCCACTGATATCTCAAGAAAGAGCGTGTGGATTTCGATATGCGGATAGAGATCTGGAGATCACGGTGAATACTCTGGCGCTCGCTCCCCAGCTGCGACAGCTGCATTCCTCCCATTTTCTCTCACCACCTCTCCCTCTGTGCTCAACTCTTGCCCCTCTGTCCTTACCTCCCCCCCCTGAGACCTCCTTACGTCCTCCTCCTCTTCCCTCCTAGCCCCACTCTCCATCGTAATATCCTCCAACGCAATATCAGACGTCGGTGTTCGCCCTCCTCTCGCTCCTCTCCACCACCACCCACTCTCAGGGGTGACAGGGGGTGGTGGCGGTTCGTATTTCGGTAAAGGTTCCGTCCCATCGTTATGGTATTCTTCGGGATTATTCCTTGCGACGCCGTGAGACCAGAAATATTGACGACGGTGGATAAAGTAGAAAGGGTTTGTAGAGGAAGGGTCTGTTGGAGGAGGTGTTGGTGAGGGTGCTCGACGACGACAGGTGGTGCCGTAAAGGAGGATGAAGATGTTGAGGAGGATGATGGCGACGACAAAGAGGGAGAAACCGAGTATGTCCTTTACGATGATAGATAAAGTTAGTTTAAAATGTCGATGTAGAACATGCAAAGAAGTGATATTGTTTTAAACCATGGATGGGGGTAGGAAAGAATACAGAATGAACACCAATGAAAACCCGGAATATGGGTACATACCGGTGATGTTCCCTTGTTCATTGACGACGGCGAGGGTGGAAGTGGCGGAGGTGGTACAGTCGTCATAGTCGCCGCAGGAGCAACATCAGAGCCCGACGATCCCGTCACTGTTGCCGATAAAGCCGTTGAGGATATCAAGGCAATCGACGCAGTCAAGGAAGAGGCCATGACGAAGAGTGGTCAAATTATGTGGCCGATTTCAAGGGAGGGTTTGCGAGCATGAAGCTGTGATGGTTACTTTTTAATTGGGAAGGTTAGGGTTGGATATGGTCATTAGATGCCGTTACGAGCGATATTCTTATCCACTTTTGCACATGAGCAAAATAAAATGTCTCCCAAGCATCTTCACTGTTGGCATCACACCCAGCTCGTCTGGCACAAAAGGGTGGAACATCAAAGGTTGCAACACCATTTAAAAGCATCCTTCAAATATTAAGAACTCGACTACACGCCCATCTCTCCTCATTGTTCCCCGCAAGAGACCGTAAAACCAGATCTAACACGGCATCATTTAGCTCACCTCGACGTTTTTCAATGTGAGCAAATACGTTGGCGAAACAAAAACTTTGTATATATATATATATGCAGAGTAATAAAGATGAAATCGTAATCCTTCGACTTTCGATGCACGGCAACGTTTGCGTATGGATGGAGGAACGACAAACGATGAGGCTCTAAGGAAGTTGCTCTTTCCGACCGACCCGAACAAAAAAGCCGAAGAAAATATTTCGAATTATTCATCCGCATCGTCTGCTGAGACCATAATAAGATAAGGTTTCGGGCTTTGACCAACTATAATCAGAAACGGAGCAAAACACCCTTTCTTTATATTACATATGTAATTACCTCTAATAAAAATACATACGTAAATAAATAATTCTTGGTATAAAATACTGGACGTGGCATTTATGACTTAACTGTCGGAATATTGGTGTTGAATGTAGACCGTCAAGGGTTATTTCGCCGTTATACAGCTACAGGCGATATTCGACCGCGCAGCGACTCCAACATTTAAGCGAAGAAACAAAATTCCTAGCATGGCTGCGAAAAAGTCCCCCATACATACGTCATCATGATCAGTAGTTACTTTACGTACGTAAACCGTAATATTTGTTTCCGTCATGCGTGATTTTGCTCTCAATTGGCTCACAATTACAGAATAGTAACTAGATTTCGATGGCATGTGAATAATTATTGCCTTTCAACCCTTTTTGATCATACTCTTAACTAGATACATGTTATTGACAAATGGAAAGTCGAAAGTTAAACTTTTTAAAGATTCGTTATATACAAACTTTGAAAACGTAATATACATATGCTTCAAAACTGGGGTATAGAAAAAAGTCCTCGTCTCTCCTTTACACCACATAGGCAGGAGGCTCAACACTATCATTCTCAACCTCTTCTGTCTCCACATACTTTGGCAACGTCATCACCCTTCTAACACGGTCACTTCTCGACGCAGCTCTCTCCGCAACAACCCACCCTTGAATCATCCTACGTCCACCCAGACCCCCCGTTGCGGCTCCCCCATTATACATGGCGGCTTCTACATCCGCAAAGCGTGACGCGGGACCGTCAACCGCTTGAAGATCGAGACATTTGGAGTTTGAGCGACACATGAAGAAGAGGGTGAAGAAGACAAAGAAGAGAATGAGGAGGGCGATGCCAATGATAAGAAAGGTGTCGGAATGACTGGAAGGAAAGGTGTTAATGATGGGTAGTTGGGTGGGGAAGTAACATTCGATGCTTACGGATGAAACCGATGTTGCAGGTGGCAGGGCCATGGTAGTGGTGACTAAAGTGGTAGTAGTCAATTGGAAGATTGTTGTTGTTGATGCCATGATGAGGATACGCTTAAGAGCTTTTTACACGATTAGGCCTGTCTTTGAAAAAGCTATAAACTGTTCGATATCGATCAAAACGGAAAAGGCCGATCTCATCAGCATCTTATATAGGTCACCGTCTGGTTCCCCTCCTTTTACGTTTGGGTGAGCATGGCCTCCCTGCTCCATGGATACTTCAAATGCCCTTCTCAAAGGAACTGTTTACCTTCTTTTACGTATCCGTCATCCGATGATCCACAAATGGTTGTTTATGCTCTGCCCCCAAATGAGCGTCTCCCATTTCGGAGTTTCAAAAGTGTCACACAGAACAGCGGCCAATTGGCAATTAGTGATAAGCGTCTCCCAAACAAATGATCCGCAAGTGAGGCTGGTCTCGCTGACAAAGGGACGACAGAGAGAAGAAAAACGAGAAACGGAAAATGCGTTAAAGCAGAAAAAAACAAAAACATGAAAACGTAACTGTGACATGCATTTAAAAAAAAGTACGCTGTACTATATTCACGTTCCCGTAGTTTTACAATAATAAAAAACAAATAACGAGAAGGTTTAACAATGGAGCGCTAAGTTCGCAAAGGGAAAAAAAAATACTCTTTACTAAAGAGTGGACTAACGATCGTTTATCAAAAATGGACATATGAGGCCTTGAACCATTAAAAAAAAATGGTAACCATCATCCCAAGAGGGAATTTCACCAAAGTCAATGAGATTTTCTGATAAAGGAGGCGAGAACAGGAATTATAGAAAAGGGGCTAAAGCATAGACTTCACCCATGGGAAATGGTAGGCAACGAAAGAACGCAAGACCTCCATTCGAGGATAATAGAGAGAGAGGATAAGGGTGTAGCTGATTAAGGATATTTACAAAGAATTTCGCAAAGGTGTAGAAGCGTGAGTGGTAAAAAGGAACCCACAGAAGAAATGGTCAAACTGTGAGTGGTGAGCAACAGGATTGTTGACGAGACGTCAGGCTTAGGTATTCAGCAGCAAATTGTTATCTGAAGGTTTCTGTAGGTTGCTCAGACGACGACTCGGTCCGCTCGGCTGGTGAAGGTGCTGATGAGACGGTAGCCTCGTTCTGATCTTCCATGAGGGTGTTCATAGACTTTTCATCCGTCTTTAACGCACTTGCAGAAGACGCCGGCGACCCCTCGATATTAACTGTTGTCGATTCAGTCTTGTCTTGCTTGGCATTAACCGAGGATGAAGTAGTCGTGACGAACGATGATGACGACGATAATGTCACGTCCGCAACAGGTGCAATTTCAACAGCTGCATCTTGTTCCACATCAGCCACGATTTCCGGAGCCTCAGCTCTCAACAGCGTCCCTTCGCCACCAATTCTCTGCACCAACCTCCTCAAAGCAACCTCATCGTCATCACCTCCCCGCCAGTCTCATACTTTGGTGGCGGATCCTCATACCGCGGGTAACAACTCCACACCTCCAATTTGAGCTTCCTCCCGTTGTGCTCTTCGAATGCGTCTTTGCTGAGCCCTTAGCTCGGCTGCAGTCGGTTGGGATGGCATGCGAGCATTGAGGGGTTTCAACGTCCACGGTGTCAGGGCGGCGGCTTCTCACGCAAGTGTAGATAGCGAGAACACCCATGATCAAGACGAATGCGCTGATAAAGAAAAGGGGCGATATTCGAGGACCCCCATTGCCAGAAGGCGACGACATGATGTGTGATGGGCTTGAGGTGAGTGATGGCGGTGACGGGATTCAGAGCTGGTAGTTGCTAGGTGAGAGTGAAGGATGTGTATGGGATGCGCAGTCTAGCAGATGTTCAGGAGATTTATTGGATGTTGACGGGATGTATGAATGGTGTTATGGGGGCAAGTGAATGCAGTGAGCCTTCAACTAAATTACCGAATTTCTCCGCAAATGTTTATTAGATACAGCCTCAAAAACTTTTTTTGTCTCCCTTGTCGTGGACTATATATTTGAAATAGAAAATTTAAAAATGGGGTGAAGCATACTGGATGAATAGTTATTTATTTGAACACAGCTTTTAAACTCATAAAAAGAGCTATGAGGCACATTTAAAAAAAGCTATGCGTAAACACACACACATAAACAAAACACGGTTGGAGAGAAAGAAAGAAAACAGGAAACGATGAGGTGCGTCTATATACAAACAAAAAAAGGATTGATGAGGATCGGTAAGCAAGGAACTTGCGGACAAGTTTACAAAGATTAAAGAGATTTATACTAAGGCTGACGGTGAGAGAATTTCAGTCCACGTCCAATATCTCAGGCACATCCTCTGCGTGGTCATCAACACACCACCCCAACACTTTTATCCCCAACCTCCACTCCACTTTTGCTCTTCCCAGCCCAACACCCGCAAAACCTACACATCCATCCCAAGACGCCATGCAAGAAGGCGGAAGTCGCATTACAGGTACATCCCAATCTTGAGAAACTAAAGTCGTGCATAGTGGTGAGGATGAGCAGACAAGGCCGCAATAGCACGGTGTTTGTGAGCAAGCCATCTCGATTTCGTCGTCTGTGGGTGGGGAATCTTCGATCGGGGAAGGAAGGGAGGAGGTGGAGGAGGAAGAGAGGTCATCAAGCGCGGAGGAAAAAAAAGTGGCGGCAGGCGTGGATATAGTTTGGGTAAGGAATGTAGCTGGAAGGGAAGCTTGACCCTAAACAAAAGATCTCGATGTAAGTAAAGAGAATAAACGCAAACATATAAACCTCACCTCAACGCCTTCTTCTATTTCACATCCCTCCTCACCCATTCCAACATTCCCTAAAACGTCATTCCCAATCCTAACTTTTACTTTCCCCTGCTCCTCCACTTCCCGCCTCCATCCCCATATCCCTTTTCCCTTCCGTCTTACCAACGGCCGTCTCACAACGGCTTCCGGGTCGCGTTCATGCGGTGGTGGGAGAGGCGCCCATGTAACGCGTCGTCGTTCTTTTGGCGTGTTGTCAAATGTGTCTATTAAAAGCAAGGAGTCGACGGGTGAAATGATTGAGGGTGATGCATATCCATCAGCGGGCGCGATAGTTTCGGCGGTCGGTAAAGATTCAATATTAAGGTATGATGACGTCAAAAGCGCTTCATTGGCATCAACGTCAACAAAAGGCGCATCCTCAATCCCATCGTCTTTTTTCGGAAGTGGTGGTGGAATATCATTATATGTATCCTCACTTGTAGCAACCTTGTCAACCTCCTTCTCTTTTCACCCAATAAATCGCAGTCTCTGTCCACTATCGAGTTCGGACTCCCAGGTGGAGTCGGCAAAGCCAAAACATCTTCGTCAACCCTTACCTCCCCATCACTCATTTTCTCCTCCCCACTTTCGTCACTCCGTATATCCATCAAAACGCTCTCTACACTTCTCCGTCTCCGTCTCCGTCTCCTCCCTCCACCCATCAACCCAACAGCCAACATCCAATACGGGTCCACACTTCTTGCATCCTCCCCCCTCGACTCTCTGCTCGAATAAGCGTCGTCACTGGGTGCCAGGTCTCCACCCTTCAACACCCGCAACATGTCTCCGTCTCCTCGTCGCAGGCAACAGAGGCGGCAGCGCAGTATCGGCACCGCGTGCCCCAATGTCAGCATGATGTGCACTCCTTCCACTATCCCTCACATTTCGCCCACCATCCGCAGGGCGTACATTCCCATCTACCCCTTGACCACTCTCACCCCTTCCCGTAGGTCCCCTCGAAACCCCTCTTTCCCTTCCTCCATCTCTCCTCCGCCTCTCCCTCCTCGCCTCTCTCTCCGCACTCCCTCCAATTCCCCAAACCATCCCCCCCAACACTGGTACACTCACAACATGAGCAGATCCAGGCATCTCACTCCGAACTCCGCCACTCGAAGTCTCACTCCCCTGCAGGCTCCCCCGTCTTCTCCGAACTCGAGGCACCCAAGCCCCGCTTCTTAAAACCCCACTCAACTCCTCATCCATTCAGTTCAATAGATAGGCGCTGTAACTTGGTTTTTTGGTCGTCACCACATGCAATACACTGAAAGAATGACACTCAAGAAGTCTGAGTGATGGTTAGAGAAAAAAAAAAGAAAACAACCATGAGGTCGATATGAGGCACTGTCTCATCGCCTTAACTCCGTACCGTGCGGGGTCTTTCGGCAAGCGTCGGAACGTCAAAAACAGTCATTAGGACACCACTCAAAAGGCTTCCACAAGGCTTGTCACTATCGGAGCCCGAAAAAGGTTTTGAAAAAAAGCCAAGTGGGTACCAATTATGCCGTAAGTGATGACTCTTTAACGAAAAAAAGCCGATCGATTCTTCCTCGTAAGACTGGTCATAAAAATCATCGCCTCGCAGAGCCTTATTCCGTCTCTATCATCCACTGATGAACAGAACGATTGCAAGGAATGGTAGCTGAAAGGAATATCACAAACCGGCATTCTGGACCTTTACTACCACTAGATAGCAGAGACTAAAACAGTATCTGCCGGCCCTGATTTTTACATAAGCAGATGCATCGTTTTTATCATGTGCGAGGTGATATCACTACATTGAATTCTCTATGGTGAAAGTTCCCATTAACACAAACACACAACATGGCCTGCATGCCGCGTTTTAAAACAATACTTCAGGGTCAGGAAGGCCCTCATAATGCACAATCTGTAAGTATTCCCGAAGAACATCACTTTACCGCAAACGACTAAGAAGCTCAGTATACACGAATTCCCACTCTGCCTCATAATATAACTCGCAATTACAGTAAAGCATCATACGCTTATAGATCCCCTTCTTCAGCTTATATTCACCCAAACAATGCCAACAGTCGACAACAGTGCAAGAATAAAGTATTCTTCATAGGGCGATTCCAATGGACAGGTACATGGTGATGTAGTTGACCCCAAGGATGTGCCAGTCAAAAAGGTCATGGAGGCGATATAGCGGGCAATTGTCAAGGTCTTCATTCGAAAGTGTGAAAGGGCAAAAGATATGCTGTGAAGCTCCCAGGCGTTTGATAGTCGCTGTAAAGTCAGCAAGCATGAGCGAGATTGTGGGATGAGAGTTGCAATTGGCAATGGCCACCACCACCTCGGACGACAGCAACAGTAAAATGATGCGCCAAGCGCGTCGGAACGTGAAAGAAGAGGAAGGGAAGGAAGGAAGGAAGCAAGATAACGATTATCGGAGCCGAAAAAAAACTGCACCTGAAAGCATTTGTTCTTCCAAGTGCTTATTATTCATAAGGAATGATAGAAAAAAAAGTCCAAACCAGTTAATATAACCTATAAACGCAACTGCACATCACAAATTTTTAAAATAAGGATATTCAAAGAAACAACAAGAAAAAAGAAAGACTCCGACCCGGCCTCCAACCAGGCTAATGAAATAGAGGGTAGGTTTCCAAAAACAAAAGAAAATCAAGAGAAATAAAAAGGTGAAGGGGGGCTTTACACAGGAATATACATCGTATGTCCCAAAATCCAAACATATGGAGGCGGAAGGTGTGGCAAAGTAAAGCAAGAAAAAAAAGTCTCTCTACACACATAAAAAATATAAGGAGTCGCAAAAACCACCCAATTCAACGAAGATTGGGGAATGGTGTATACTAGGGAGGTGGGTAAGGGGGTTACAATTCACAAGAAAGGCTGCGCGGAGGGGATATGCAACATTTAAGGAGCACAAAAGTAGAGCACACGAATAAAAAAGTCAAATTGTTTGGATGCATGCACCTCATCCACAAAATATGAAAACCAAAACAAAGCAAAGGCCACCAGTTTCAAACAAAACCGAGAAACCTTCACTTTTCGGCAACAGGTTCCTTGTAAGCACCTTTCACCTGCAATAGCCGCGACAACGTCCTTAACACAGTCAAACCGGATTCACCTGGTTCACCTTGGTTTTGACCACTCCACCCTTTTCAATAATGACATGAGATCTGACAATCTTGCCACCCTTGAAGGCACCAAAGGTCTTGAGCGCTTTGCTGTGGTCATCGGTGAGAAGAGTGTACTGCAACTTATACTTGGTCTTCCAGTTACTCTGGGATTTGGCCGTGTCACTGCTGAGACCGAACACTTCATAACCCTTCTCCTTGAGGACGTCATAGTTGTCACGGAACCCGCAGGCCTGCTTGGTGCAACCAGGCGTGTTGGCCTTAGGGTAGAAGAAGATGACGATGCCGTGCTCCTTGGTAAGGTCTGCAACAAGGTGCTCCTTGCCCTCCTGGTCAGTGACCTTAAGGTCAGCAGGCACAGTCTCACCCTCTTTGATCTCCTTAACGGCGGGCTCCTCCTCCTTCTTGGCCTTCTTAGCAGCCGGCTTCTTGCCGTTCTCAGCAGCAGCAACGGGGGCCTCAGGCTCAGCATCCTTCTTCTCCTCAGGCTCCTCGTCAGCCTTGCGCTTCTTGTCGTCAGTCTCCTCAGCCTTGTCCTCAGCAGCAGGCTCCTCTTCCTCCGCCTTCTCCTCGTCCTTCTTGCCCTTGGCAGCGGGCTTCTTGGCAGTCTCCTTCTTTGCGCCTGCGGCAGCCTTCTTTACAGGCGCCTTCTTTGCGGGAGGAGGAGGAGCTGTGGTGGCCTTTTCTTGAAGCCTGGAGGATCTGCGAGCGACGACATCCGCACCATTGGAGGCTTCTGTCTTCTTAGGCATGTTGGTTGGTTCGTTGGTGAACGTAAAGAAATTTCTGTTGGGACAAAGAGACAGGGTTGGCGAAAGCAAGCAGATGAATGGGTGTCGTGAAGACAAGGCGGATGAATGAGAATGAAGAAAGTGGGTCAGAAAATTACAGCTGTTCAAAAACGGAAAAGAGTGGAGGATCAGGAATGCAGAGCTATCCTTGAAGGTCAGCAGCAGCAGAAGAAATCAAGACTCGCTGTTCCAGTATCGAGTCTGAAGCTAGCAAAAGAGCGTGTGAAGGTCCTCTTTAGAGACAGGAGAGCAAATTTGGAGGCATGATTGGAGGAGTCAAGGTTGGCCTTCGGACATTTCCGTCGACAATCTGACCACAGAGCAAGCAGCAAACAGCTGCTGAAGAGCACATACACAGGACACCCACAAACAAATACGTCGTAGACGATTACCGAAGGAGAATACCATGGGATGGAGATGGGGAAAGAGGAAGAAGGAGAAGAAGGAAAAGAGGCGACAACAACAACAAAGGAAAGAAGCGTGGGATGGGTGGGGTTGTTTATACCTTGTTGGCTACAGAATACCCGTGGGAGTTGTTAGGTACTTGGACTCGTAGACAGACAGACAGTGTATAAAAGAAGTGAGAGTTCGTCGCGTGGGAGTTGATGGAGAAGGAGCGGAGTGAACGTAGAAATGAGCTACAAGCAGATGGGAAAGTCAGAAAGAGAGCGTCTGTGAGAAAATATTTGAAACGGGGGGTGTGGACAAAAAGGCCTTCTGCTCGTTCACTTTGAAAAATTGGGATTAATTTTTTGCTTAAAAAAAAAAAGAATTTTTCACTTTTAGAAATAAAATATCTTATTGGTTGATACTGGATATTAGATCTCACTTGTTGAGCTGCAAACCAGTACATCCGTCATCCATGGCTCCCATCTCCCTCCCATCAGGCGTCAAAGATCCCTCAACTCACCTCATCAACCTCACGCAAAGACTCTTGGTCGCAATCTCGAAAGGTGACTGGGAAACTTACGTCTCTCTCGTACCGGCCTCAAATACTTTGACTTGTTTCGAGCCTGAAGCTGGTGTCCATCTCGTCCGCGGTCTTCCCTTCCACAAAACCTATTTTGACCTTGCACAGCGTGCAACTTCTCCGCCATTTGTCACAACGACTCTAGTTAACCCTGTGGTGACGATCTTGGATAAAGCTGGAAGCGTAGCACTTGTAACGTATGTGAGGTTGGTGCAAAGGGTGGACAAGGAAGGAAGTCCTTATACGACAGAGACGAGTGAGACGAGGGTTTGGGTGAGAGACGAGCAGGATTGGGAAAAGGTGAGCACTCTTTACGACATGATCGCTGTGTCGGCGAATGCCTTCACGTCTTCCATACATGCATACATGTTTTTACATCTACATTATGATGTTCTTACAAATCATATTCATTTCTCACCGATACCGCGTCCCTGCTTTAATACTATTCTTTTTCAGTGGGTCAACGTTCACTTTCACCGTAGCGTTGCCAAGCTTTGACTCCGCACTATTCAACGCGATAGGAAAACTAGCTTTCTCTTCAGTTTGATTTAATAGAGTTATCAATATTCATCTATATTTTCAACTTACCGTAAGCACGAACAAAAAGCTTGACTTCAATGAATTATTTTACATGCAACCGCAGCGCTCCTCAGTTTATAGATTGGAGAGACCAAGTTAAACTTGAATTCTCTCTTCTGCCATCAGAGATGACGGAGACTGTAGCCTTGCAACTCCCGCCTCGGGACTTTACTCTTGCCGGCTGAGCAATTCGGGTAGTCTCAAGTGCTTGCAAGTTTCAAGCGTGGCTTTGCTCTTACACACCATTGACCATGCAATCCAAGGCCTACTTCTCCACTGGATATGTTGAACTCCCTGCCTTCATCTCCGCGTGTATCCAGCTTTGCCTTTACATCAACGTCGTCGACACCGTTATGCATCGAACACTTCTTATTGAAGTTTTTAATGTTGCACGTTCAACAGATGTATTGAAGAAGTGTATTGAGAATCTTCAGTTTAAAACCAACCTTTTACAAGGTGTGCAGAGTTGGAGGGCGGGTACATTAAGTTCCCCATTCGGTTTGGTCAATCCGAAGCTCTTTGAGTTTATTTCGCAGCCACGTATTAATATCAATCTCCGTGTCCATGGTGTTGGAGCGCTGCACGGATCATCTGCAACAACGGAAACATCGAGATGTTGGAATTATTCGTCGAGGCGTTGTCTGATTCCTTTAAATAAATACAATCAACAGAACATGTACTTTTCAAGGTTTGTGTATTATGCGTCAAGTGACGTTTTTCACTTCAAGTTCACCGACAAAGGATACTCGCTGAGAGGGTCCTGGGACCTCATTTTCAAAATTCTCTCAAGGGAAATGTTTCGGGTGGTTGCAGGAGGTGGCCAGCGGCGGTGGCCGAGATGGAGGCCGAGATGGAGGATCCCATCCCTGAATGACTTAATATTCTAATATCATGGTGCTTTAGCCGCCGGTTTTGAATCCTTTCCTACCCTTGATGCTTTCAGGCTTTTTGTGAAAAGCACTGCTTTTAAAAAGTATTCATAAAACGACCTTCACTATCTATCGCATACTACAAGCCATATCCAGCAATTTCTTGAGAATATTAATGATATCTAGCTTGCAGACGCCCCAGTATATTGCAGCGTCGTCAAAAACACGGCAAGGATATCACTTTCTTTCTCAGAAAAGAAACCCTTTTTGCGTGTAGATGGAATTTGGTAAAAGGACTTCATTTCTTTTCACACACACGCCATTAAAGTAAACCGCGTCAATGGTTTCACTCCTTCCTTTCCCCCACCAAAAAACGCGAACCATTGCATATACCTTCCTAAATAAAATCACTTTAAAGTCCTCAGTTGCAATTTCGAAAGCGACCGCTTTTCACGAAGCTCTTCCTGTTTTACTCGCCTTCTGCAACATGCGACAAGGAAAAGGGAAAGGCCACGTGCAAGATTTATTGCGTATGGATACTCGTCACGTACAAAAGAATCTGTTGCCGTCTGTCGAGATAGATGCTCGAACATTTCCGCATCAACCTTTTTCTTTTGCCCTCATCACATTACTTCACAACCAACGCAAAAAGCGCTCTAACGCTATTGAATTGTAACTTCAGCAATTCCAGAAAAGAAAAAGTTATGAGACAAGTCGTCACCCTGATTCCACATCTGCAACAACACATGGAATATGCGCCTCCGTCTTCCACCATCTTTACTTGTTGTACAATCAGCGTTTTACTTCTATTACGCGGGCTAATTGCCGCTTTATATAAGTTTACTTGGGACGAAACGAACGCGTCATGAGGAGCAGAACGCACGCGACAATTCCATTGGTTTCCAACACATATTATTTACATCTCCTCAAGGCGATTTCTATATGAACATAATCCGTCGATACGTACAACTCCAAACATCGTCAGTTTCTCGCTCCAATCGTCACTTACCCAAATCAAACTCCCTGCACCAACACTTGCAACATCCCAAACACGCTTCTTTCGTGTTCCAAACAAAAAAACGACCATACGAAAAAAACAAGCAAACACAATTGCTCGATACCGAGTTCATAGACTATCCAAAGAAAATCAACATACAAAGTCCACCAACCAAAAATAATAAAAAAAAGGTGCCATCTTATTCAACACAAGCCCCTTTAAAAAACAACAAAACTAAAAAGTGTACATACAAAATACGACATAAAAAAAAACAAAAAAAAGAACCAAAAGAAAAGACAGACAAAAAAAGGGAGAAATTCTACCAAAAATAAAGGATCTTACTTAGTAAAAAGTGGAAAGAAAAAAAAAACAATGTTCATGTTTCGAATTCACCACAACTACAACAAAAAACGCAATAAAAAAACATACAAAAAAACTTAACACCACGTTTTAGAAAAACAGAAAAAAAGGGAGGATACACACTCCTTAATAATATAGTAACAAAAAAAAAACAAAAAACTTTCATCAGTCACCGACCCCCAACAAAACACTCACCCAAATAAGTACCAACTTTCACTGCCCCCCGAACTCCCCACTCCCCGCCCCCTCTCCCCCTCTCCCCCCTCCGCCTCCTCCAAATCCAACCCCCAACCCTCTCCACGCCCCTCCAACCGTCTCCTCTTCTCCCCAATTCAACTCCTTCCCATCCATCGCCACAACCCAGTCCCAATCCCAACTTCCCACCATCATGTCTCACCCGTCCCAAATCGGCACAGAACAGCATGTCTCAACGTCTCTGAAACGACGTCCACTCGATACAGGCGCTTCATCGTCGCGTGCGGAAGAGCTGGACGCGAGGGTCGGCGTCGCCAGAGTGGCGGTGATGTCGACGCAGGGTTGATGTGGACGCGCTTGTGGATGAAACGTTGTAGAAGCCACGTTGCAGTGGAGCGGTGTTAGATGAACCAACCGGAGGATGTAGCAACCGTCGACGGGTCGCCGCCAAAGGTACTGACGTCCCCAACACTAAGTCGAATCATCCGTCCTTCCATCCCCCTCCTCCACCTCTCACACCTCCCCAAACGCTCACGACAAATGCCGTCGAATTCGTCGTCTCCCATCATCCTCCGTCGTCTCCCATCATCCTCCTCACCTCACACTCTCAACAACAGGTACAACCGCTTCTCCCACACTCGGAACAGCAACAGATCCACATCATCACCCTCCGCAGCTGGCGCAATCTCATCAACATGTTCCGGTTCCTCCCTCCCCCTCAAAGGCGACGCAACCACCGTCTCACAGCCCTCCTAACCTCCAAAAAACTCCCCCTCCCACCTCGTCTCCCAACCGTCGACAAGGCGTCTTCGACCCTCCCCACCCCTCCCCCCTCGTAAAGTGGCCTCACAATCACAACACCCTCCTCCACAGGCTCCACAGTACTCTCAGCGGCAGGCTCAACGTCTCCCCTATATAATCAGGTGGCGGACGCGTCATATAAGCATAGGGTTATCAGCCGGATAGGCGGTAACACAGGACCGGAAGACGAAAAGATGCAACATCCACAACCCTCACATCATACTCAGGTGCAGTTCACCAGAATGCATGACACTCTCAGCATGATGATGACTCGCACCCGTTCATCTCCACCCAATCCATTAACAACGCCACCCCGCTCCCCTCCTCACTCCCAGCTCTAACCCTCCGCTCCCTCTCCACAGCCCTCGCTAAAACCCCTACGACGCCTCCTCACAGCGACTCCACTCCCCGCCCTCCTCCTCCTCAATCATATACTCGACGAGCTCGACGACTCGCACTCTGCACAGGTGACGTCACCTCCCTCACCCACCCCTCCAGCCCTCACAAACAGCTCCAGCATCAACCCACCCCCACTCCCATCTCCCCACTTCTCAAACTAGCCGCCCCAGAAACCCCTCCCCAACCTCATCACAAGCGCCCATCCTCCTCTTCCTCCTCATCCTCTCTCTCCTCCTCCACAACTCCTCCTCTCTAAAACAACCTCCGTCGTCTCCCAACCGCCAATACACCGGCAAAGTATCAATACTCACCCCCCGTCTCGCCGCCTCCCTATCCGCCTCATCCACAATAGCCATCAACTAGCGCCGATGCAAAAGCGCCGTCCCCGTTCACCGCTACAAGACAAACGGCACCTCAACACGTCCAACCCCACTCCCGCGTCTCGGCTCCGAACAGACGCTACAACAGAATGCGACACAGTGGAGAGATTGACGTGACGAGCGTTCAGACCCGTGGTCGTTGGCGGTGTTGGGGTGGAAGATGATGGAGCATAAAGGACGCGACGGCGCCGCCATGTTCATGGCGAGGTTGGGGTTGGTGGGTTTCAGGGGTTGGGCGGTGGAGGGTTCAAGGACGGAGGGAGATACGGAGGGAGCGTGTGGCGGAGTTGGAGGGGGAAGTTTTCGGAAAATGCGAATGGGACGCGTGGGTGTGAGGGGACCCAGAGCTGCCGTCGGGTAGGTGCAAGTGCAACGTTCTTCGATGGCAACGTCTGAGACGGTGACGGCGTCCGGGGAGTGATTTGTGATTGTAAAGTGATTGGGATGCGTTCATCTGATGATCATATAATGTTTTGTTGTTTGTTTTTTAAGTTGGTTAGGTCAATGTTCCATACTAACAAGGTGTTTCAAAAAAAAAAAGGAATTAAAGCAAACGAATAAATATTGAACAATGAAGAAACCGAATTGCTGAAAAAAAAAAGGTAAAGCGAAATCGGCAACGAAAAAACGAAACGAACAAAGCCAAAAAAAAAGAGAAGAAAGAAAGAAAAAAGAAAGAACAAATAGATTGAAAAGCAAAAGAATCACCCACCAAACGAGAAGCACTCCTCGGCAACGACGCATTCACCTCACCCTCCACACTTCCACACATAGTCCAACCCCGCTCCACCGCCACACTCCCGGGGTCTCATAAGCCCGTGCTCCCGTCCTCATACTCTAACCGCAACTCCCTTCTCGTCTCCGTCTCTTAACTCCAACCTCGGACGGTCCAATCCCAATGACCAAACAGCCGTCGATGGGGATACCCAACTCCTCGTCATTCATAGACAGCGACTGAGCTTCGATCCTGGTCGTTCGAGGGTGCCAATGGCTTCGTAGCGGACTTGACCGACTTTGCCGCGTAGGTTGGGGGAGGGAGGGGACTGGGGGAACGCGGAAGGAGAAGGGCCAGGTATGGCGACCGGCGGGGAGGCGAGAGAGGAGAAGGGTGGGGATGGAGGGGATGGCGGGTCTGTCGCGGGAGGGAAAAGAGTGATGGAATCGAGAAAAGAGGTGTGTTGTTGATAGTGGTGCGGTTGAGTGAGTTTAGAGCTGTTACAAAAAGTAATAGAGTTGAGTATATCGGTATGCAAAAAGAACATTACTTAATAAAGAAGAAATAAAATATAAAGAGTTTGTTAATAAGAGAAAAGATCACATCCAGCCCTAGAAGCGAGTAAGATAACCAACGATACTTGTCTTGCACCTGCACTTTGACAGCGCTCACTATCGTCGGTCTCGACAACACAAAGTAATCCGTCCTATTTCACCCCCAAAAAAAATCATTGTAAGTAACCATTAAATCAATGCCACATCAGCAAAGTAAACACATTGACGTTGTTCGCATGCATGTTTTTTTCGGACAGTTGTTCGCATGCATCCAGCCTCCATCAAACAAATAAAAACCACACTGCCGCTATTATAGCTCTATCAATGACATCGATGAGAACCATGCATGGCCACACGGCTACACCCTCTCCAACTCCATCAATCCAAACACCACAATCCATCCGTCTGCTCCTTGTACGGCTGACTCGGTTCAAAAACATTCTCCCCTCATCATCATCCAACCCACGAAAACGAAACACCGGTCCCGTTTCAACTGCTCCTTTCCGTCATGAATCCACGTCCTTATCTTGTCCTTGTCTGTCGTTGACGATGTCGTTGTCTTGTCCTTGCTCTGTCGCCATTGTTGCTCTGTTCTGTCGCTGCATCTCTCGCTGTCTCTGTAGCTGCATCAGTCGCTGTCTCAGTCGCTGCTGTCGTGTTCTGTAGCTGCTCAGTCCGTGTCTCTGTCACTACCATTGTTCAGTCCGTGTCCTGTCGCTACTGTCGCTGACTCAGTCTCTGTCGTTGTCCCCATCCTCGGCGTGACGGTATCACTGACGGCATTGTCGTCGGCGCATTCCTCCCCTCTAACACCATTCCCCATCCATGAATAACCAGTCACACTAACCCACGACCCTCTCCAAATCCCCGCCCACAGGCGTGAGAACTCCAAGGGAGGAAACGGAAAGAACCCGGGAAACACTTTTACGGACGCGTCAAATAATAGATTCCCCAATGTTGGTGCGAGGGAAACAACAATTTCCCACGGGTTATAGACTCTTTTTGAAAGGAATAATCCGTTTTGGATGGCGTGGATGGAATGAACACTCTCCTGGAATGCTCGAACGAAAAATAAGGGATTGAGAAGTGACGGTGTGGAATGTGAATGACGGTATAAACACCCCCGTCTCCAGCGATGACTTTGTACCTAAACGCAAGAGAAAAATCATTTTTGGAAATATGTGAGAAAAGGGGGGTTGTTGGTGGTGAGTGACCAGGGGGGGTGTGATGCGTTTTGGGTTAACATGAAATAGTTATTGAATAACGTTACACACGACATGAAATAAATGAATTTTTCACACACAAAAAAGAAGGGGGTTTTACAGCGTCTGACACCATCGGACACGAAAATGGCCACCAAACCCCCGTTTTCCCTCTTTTTCCTCAACATCATCCAAAGCATCAAAAAACAAAGAAGAAAAGGTTTTGTTATTCATATTTTCTTACTTCACACAAAAGGAGCGCGAGGCTCTCAAAAAAAAGAAACTTGAACAAGAAAAAAGGGAACCCAATAAAACACACATAGACAAACACTAGTCCAACTCGTTTAAAAGAAAACACAAAAAAAAAGTAAAAGAGAAAAGATGAAAGCAGAATCGAGACCGAGAAAACAACAAAACCAAAAAAGCGACACCGTTACCAAAGAAGAGAAAAGAAAAGAAACCGCAAACGCGGAATACCAAAAACTTGTTTGGTTTAAACCCATCTCCAGCCAAAAAAAAAAAAAAAAAAAAAGGTAAACGCACACACACGTTCACACACACCACACACACAACACACAAATACACAACACACCCACCCACACCCACACACACACACACACACACACACACACACACACACACACACACACACCCCCCTTAAGACCAAAAAGAGAAAAAAACCCTAGAGCTCGCTGAAAGTATTAAACTCCACCCCGCCATCCATTTCATCCCCCACAACCCATCATCACCCCCACCCCAACTCTAAAAATCCTTAAACCTTTCCCAAACCCATCTCCCCCCTCCCCCCCATAAGGCCCCACTCCTCCTCATACCGATCAAACATCTCCGCCTCCTCCCCACACTCTGGCAAATAAGGCGCAGGCACCTCAAGTCTCCTCATCTTATCCCACTCTACATCCTTGAACCATCCATGCGCTCGAACATCGGCCGCTCCATTCTTGAGGTTCCGTACCGCTTCGTTAGGTCTGTGGTGAGGAGGCGTTTGACGAGATCTTTGGCGTCGGGATCAAAGTGGGGGGGAAGCGGGGTCGACAGGCGAGAATCTTTTCGTAGAGTTTAAAGGGGTCGTCGTCGAAAAAGGGGGGGTGGCCAGCGAGCATCTGTATATCAAAAAGAGTCGTATTAGGATATAAGGGTGGCATCATATAAAAAGGCGTCAGGATATAAATGTCGTAACGTAAAAGCACGTGTCTGTTTTTGACTCCTTTTTTTTTGGTTGTTGTTAAAACCGTATTTTTCACCCTTTTTTTTTGGTTGTTTTACACCGCTTCTTTTTTCCCTATTTTTGGCTATCCAAACGTGTTTTCCCCCTCCCTTTCCCTGGTCCTTCTCAAACCGCACTTCCCTTCTCGGTTCCTCCCAATCACATTCCCTTTCTCCCATTGCACTTTCCCCAGAAAGCAAAACAAAAAACAAAAAAAAAACCACCCACGACTATCGCCCTCTTACCTCATAAATAAGAATCCCAAGCGCCCACCAACCACAGCCTTCCCATACCCCTTTGACTGAATAATCTCAGGAGCAAGGTAATCCGGCGTCCCACACAGCGTCACGTGACATCCGACACCACCTTGGCGAATCCAAAATCTGTAATCTTTAAATGTCCCTTGGCGTCAATGAGGAGGTTCTAGAGGAGAAAAAGGAGACGCGTCAATATCATCAGGAGTGAAGAAAGAAACAGGCGGGGAGGAAGGGTAGGAGGGAATGAATACGAGTAATGTGGTTTTGTTGATTGCAGTGGGGTGAGGTGATGATGGGACCGAGAGATACGCAAGGGAGCGATCGCGAACCAAAATAAAAAGGAAGAACGAGAGACCAAATCAAACAGTACATTACACACCCATCCTTCCAAAAAAAAAAAAAGAAAAGAAAAAAGAAAAAGAAAAAAAGAAAAAAAGAAAAAAAGAAAGAAAGATAAAAGAAGGAAAGAAATAACATGTAAAAGAAAAAAAGAAAAAGAAAGAAAACAAACAAAAGAAAAGAAAAGAAAAGAAAAAATAAAAGTAAAGACCCTACCTCCGGTTTCAAATCCCTATACACAATATCCCTCGAATGCAAATTCCAAAGCCAACACCCTGCGCCGCATAATACCTCGCCATCCCATTCTCCACCCTCCCCACCCGTCTCAAAAGCCAAACAACTCTCCCCCCCTCACATACTCCAACACCAAATACACATGCTCCCGATCCTGAAACGTCCCTAAAAGACTCACAAGAAACGGATGCTGAAGCCTCTCCTGTATCCTCTTCTCTCCCACCGTATGTTCAACCTGTCGCAGACGTATCACATCGGCTTTCCGAAGAACCTTGAGGGCGAGCAACGGCGACGCATGGGACAGGGAGGGGAGGGAGAGGTTGGAAGGATGGGGAGGGAAGGGTGGGGACATGAACAACGACGATGACGGACGAGATGGACGCGTCAAAACTCCCGGTGCCAATGGTACGGAGGAATTCGAATTCGGTCAATGTGAATGGTCCACGTGGGAGATGGGAGGGGGTGGTGTTGTGGGATGAACGTTTTGGGATGGAGGAGGAGGAGGAGGATGAGGAGGATGAACCAAAGCGATGGTGTTTTGGGGGTGACGCTGTACCGATGGAGGAAGGTGGGATGGATAAACTTGAGACGGTTGTCCCGGTTGAGGTGATGGAGGAGTTTGAGAAGTTCCTGGCACGGTCGTGGTCTTCCATGAAACGTTGGTGTTTGGAGGTGATGGATGGGGATGGGGTTGACCATGGTTTTGGTTCTTGACGAGGAGGGGATGTGGTGTTGTTTGTCCAACCTTTAAAGTGCGAGTGTCTTCGGTAGGTGGGGAGGTGACGTTTGACCAGCCTTTGACGTCGTTGGGCCATGATTTGGGTTCGTTTGGCCATGATTTTGGTACGTCATGAGAGGTGGGATTGTTCGGCCATGGTTTCGTTCCATCATGAGAGGTGGGAGTGTTTGGCCATGCCTTCGTTCCATCATGGAAGGTGGTGTGTTTGTCCATGGTTTCGTTTCCATCATGAGAGGTGGGTGAATTTGGCCATATTTTTGTTCCATCATTCAACGCAGCCGAATTCATCCAAGGTTTCGTTCCATCATGCGCCGTAACTCCATTCAACCGTCCATCACTCAACGTCGCTGCACTCCACGATTTCGTCCCATCATTCACAGCCAAAACATCCTTCCCCCTCACCCTTCCTCCTCCCTAACCTCCACAATACACGCCACCGACGGCGTCCTCCCACCTCCCACAGAACCAGGTGCTCTCTCTCTCCAATCCACAAAATAATTTCGAGTGGGAGTTCCAGGTGTTCCGGGGTCGGTGTGGTGGTGCTAGTTAAATTGGGTTGCGACGCCACGTTCCGCAAGGATTTCGGTGGATGATCGGGGGTTGTCCATGGGGGTGGAACGTCGATTTTGAGGGGTCGTAATGGGGCGGATGTTGGGGCGGCACGGGGTGGGGAGATGGATGTGATGATGGATAGGGGGTTGGGTTTAGGTGGGGAGTCGATGGGGGAAGGGAGGGCGGCAAAGGAGGTGAATTCGAGTTGATCGGGTGGGGGTTGTTGGTGAGGGGTTCGACGTTGACGGGTTAATTGAAAGTCGTCGTCTTCAGGGTCTGGATGACGGGATGGGGAGGTGGCGTCTTGGATGGGTTCGGCGGGACTCGCCATGACGCCGGGGGTGTGGCTGGGACTGCGCATTTGGGGTTGAGGTGGGGGTTGTTTTTGGTGCGGGGTTTCTTTTGGTTTGGGTCGAGTGGGTTGAGAAAGGGGTTGGTGTTTTGGAGGGGGTTTCGGGGAGGTAGGGTGATGACGAGGGGTGGGATGCGTGGATGCAGGGGTTTGTTGCCTTGAAATCGGAACGTGATGATGATGACTGGCTGGACCGGATTGTCTCACAGATGTACTGTGACCGGGACTCTGCTGCTTTGCGGTTAAACCATGGACGGGACTCTGCTGTCTTGTCACTACGGGAGTCTGTTGCTGCCTCGGAATTGGCTGCACCACATTCTGCTGCCGAATCCCAGTGGCCGTACCACTCTGCACCGCGGCACCCGCCAAACTGGTCTGTCTAGGTCCAGTCCGTCCCTTTGCGTCTTTCCAGCTCTCCCACTCTTGGCCAATCCAGCAACAGCCGACATGGCGGCAGCGACTGCGGCCGCTGTTGGGGGTTGACCGCCGCCGCCTCGTTTCGGTGTCTGCGAGCTTGAGGATGAGGATGCTGTTGAGGAGGAGCGGGAGAGAGGGACGCCTGGTTTACGACGTGGAGGCGGGGGGTGGGAGCGCTCAAAGGTGTAAAGGAGGAGAGTGGGGAAGGGGTTGAGACGTGAGAGTGGTGGTGGTGTTTGAGGGTGTTATGGGAGGCAGAACGGGTGAGTTGACGGGGAGAGGTTGGGGGTGTGAGTTTGGGTTTGTAAGAGTCGTCATGAGCTCGTCTTGGAAGACTAGGTATTTCAATAAAAAAACAGGAGGTTATGGATCAAGTGGATGAAGGGCAGGCTTAACAATGAATGTATGAAAAATAAGGGGATCATTCTTTTTTACCTTGCAGGTGACGTTGAAGAAGGCGCATCGTCGGTAGGCCTCGGAGGTAAACCGTTATTTTTTTTTCTTTGCAGCGGTTTGATGTGATCTCAACGAAGCTGTTGACGGTGTTCTCGACATGGGTGTCCCAGCTGTACTCGCTGTTGAAGCATTCACGCCCCCATTCGCAGTTGAAGAAGCTGCAAGATTCCTCCTTGGTGAAGCATCCAGTTTCCCCTTTTGCCCATTATTCAATGACCTATTACTTGATTGCCTCTGAAGAGCAGGTGATCCATTAGCATTCATGGGTCGATCGGATTGACGGGAAGGGGAAGGTGATTTTGGAGGTGATGGAAGAAGTTGTTGTTTTGGGGCTGAAGAAGGATGACGACGGAGAGACGACGATGATGATGATGATGATGATGAGGAGTTTAGAGGTGATGATCTTGTTTGTGAGGTTGTTGCTGTAGAGTGTGCAGAAGAAAGTTGATGTTTGATGGCATCATTCTGGCCACCTCGTTCTCCTCCATGCAGTGATGATACTGATGCTGATGCAGATGATGGTGATGATGATGATGATGATGGTGGTGGTGGTGGTGGTGATGATGAAGGCTTATGATGATGACGATTAGGCAGGAGGGTCATTGAGAGAGAGAGCGATCAAATCCCACTCTTACACACAACAAGCAGTCACAAAATAATCAATCATGTACTCTTTCTACCTCAAGTATAAGTATATAATAAGGATGACAGGTTAACAGGTAGATATTAAATAAAGAACGAAACCCCTTAAATATGAATATAAAATATGAATATTCATAATAATTAACCCCTTCATTAAATACATATATGTACATTTGTACATATGTATTGAACTATATTTACTATGCTTTTATTCATTTATTATTTAATAATATTAATAACTAATGCACGAGGATATATAATATCCATAACACATACATAATAATACCCAATACATATTACTAAATAAATAAATAAATAAAGAATAAATCATTGTGTGTATGTGTATTTACTATTCAACACTATTATAAATATACTACTGCATACATATTACAACTATATACTCTTATTATATAGTATGTAATGACATGGAAGAATGAATGTACATACATATCTATTATTATCTAGTACATATATACTCATGAATGAATATTTCAACAGCCAATGAATATGTAAGGGTGATAAAACTAATATATATACTTGTTAAAATACTATCCATCCACCTATATATCTCTTTATTATTTATTATGTGAATAATGATGTTTATATACATACATTTGTGTTATTTATTATTAACATAAAGTCATTCAAATTTACCCTCTATTACAACCAAAATAGCCCGTTTTGGACAATACTATATATATGAATGAATGAATGAATGAAAAAAAAAAAAATGAAAAGATAAAAGAAAGAAAGAAAAAAAAAAAAAAAAAAAAAAAAAGTCAAATCACAAAAATATTAGAGTGACAAACTCTATTATGTAATAAGAATTAAATTATTCATCATTATATATTACCAGCTGCTTTTCTATTTGATTATTCCAGCCAATCAGATTTTATCTAAGCACATCATTTAATTAATATTCTATTTTTAAAAAATTATTTATTTTGAAAGGAGAAAGAATCAAAGGGACTCTTTTCTCATTTCCCTTCGTCAGGCACTTAATATTAATAGGTAATAATACTTCTCTCCTCTCCTCACCTCCTTCCTTCCTTCCTTCCTTTCCTTCTCACCTCCCTCCTCTCTCTCCTCTCATTCATCATCATTGACAACCACCCTCCTCGTCATCACCATCAATCATCAATTAAAAAAAGAGGTAAAAACATGACACTGCTGTCATCCATCCATCCATCATCCACTCAGTCATTCATCCATCCATCCATCCATCCATCGATACCCACTGATACCCACTGATACCGATCCAATATCACTCCCACTCTTGCTCGTCTACCTTAGTCATGAATGGAATGGATGTCATGGAATTCACCTGGATTATTGTTTTTCATCTATTCTCACAATACTCGAGAATGCAGATAACGCACAAACTGGATGTCGTATAAATGGATGCATTGCAGAAGGATGACGGACTATACTATACCACCAAACTGTCCGTTTCTTCAATTCCCTTTATTTATTTTATTTATTATTTATTACATAATTCCTCTCTCTTTGTATCACCCTTAATTTGCTTTTTCTTTTCCTTTTTTTATTTTCTTCTTTATTTCTTTTATTTCTTTTTCTACTCTTGTATTACCATCACATACCTGCTTGCATCAATTCATTGGCTGGAAAATTAACGCGTTTTTTTTCATTGTAGGACTCACAGCACGCGACAAGGACGCGTAGGAGAAGCAGCAAATGTCGCACTCTCAGCATTTCCAGCAGCATCACTACCACACATATCAGCAGCAACAGCAGCAGCAGCAGCAGCAGCAGCAACACACTATGCCCAACAGCAATCATCCCAACCTCCATCTCAACAATCCCAACATTCCCAGCAACAACAACAGTACCACAGCCATTTTCAGACCACGGGTTCACCGCTTGCAGGTGCAAGTGGTGCATTGAACGCGGCTGCTGTTATGGGCACATCGGCGGCAGGCTCAGCGTCCAACTCGCTTGGTGGACTCGGGAATTCATTTGCGTTGAACACGGTGCTGGCGCCGGCCAATTTATCACAATTTCAACAGAATTCGGTCAATGCGGCTGTGGACTGCGTTGGGATCATCCCAGCTTTTGAGTCCTACAGCTCAGGTTTGTGTCATTAATTGTCTTTTGTTTTTTTCTGCTTTGTTTTTTTTATTCTCGTTGTGAGAAATGAACGCAAAACTGACGCTTTCTGGCTCCTTTATCAACAGCAAACGGCTACCTCGGCATGGACCCAGATGGGCCAGATGGGGATGCGAACTCAAGTAGGTGGTCAGGCAGGAGCGCAGGTACGCTCACCTTCTCTCAACCTTGGCAATACGCCATCTGCCTCCACCGCCGCCGCCGCCGCCGCCAATGCACGCGGTCTCGCCGCCCAGCAACAACAGCAACAGCACACATCCATGTCTCAATACTCTCTAGGTCGTCAAGCAGCAGCTCAAAGTGGCCAACAAACGCCTCCTCAGCAACTTCACCCACACCAACAACAATCCTCTCACTCCTCCTCAGCCTCCGCCACATCAGCTCAACACCAGCCCTCTAAATACCATCTCGCAAGCTATGACGCGTCCTCCACATCCTCTTCTGATCCATACAGTGATCCTCTGTCGCCTGCCACCAAGCGGCCTGTGCAGAGACAAGCTGGTGTGTTCTCGCAGGGTGCACATCATCATCAGCAACAGCAGCAGCCGACTGCCACTGCGACCAATGGACAGCAGCATTCGCATTATCAGCAGCAACAGCAACTTTTGCAGCAGGGGTGGCCGGCGCATTATGCGGGGGCTCAACATGGGGGGACGCAGCAGCAGCAACAGCAGTATCAGAAGCAACAGCAGCAATCGTCTCAGCAGGGGTATGGGCAGTTGCAGTCACGTGGGAGTAATGGTTAGTATCATCATGCTCTTTCTTGTTTTGTATAGGCTTGACCATTAGTACTAAACGGGTTTTTTATTCTCTCCAATGAAAATCATACAGTCGCTGCAGCTGTGAACGCGGCCATGGGTGCGAATATCAGCCCTATGACTGTTAGTCAACAGCAACAGCAACAACAACAGCAACAGCAACAACAGCAACAGCAGCAACAGCAACAACGCGCAGGTCAACAACCCTCCTCCTCCTCAGCTAGCTCCCTAGTCTCCAACTCTCAGCTTTCCCAACTTCAGCTCTTTCAAGACCCCAACCTTGTTCAAGGCATTCGTGCAGCTGCCGCTGCCGCCGCCAACTCTAGCACTTCCTCTACAACCTCTACGAACGCAAGCGCGCTCTCTGCAGCCATCACCGGACAAGGGCAATACGGCACGCAAGCGCAACAATCCTCCTCGGCGCACGCTCAACACCAACATCAACAACCATCATCAACAACAGCCGCTACGGGTTACTCTTCACAGTTCGCGGGGTATACGACCGCATCGGGTGGAGCCGGGGGTGATTACGCTGCGGCTGCTGCTGCTGCTGCTATGACGGGAAACACATCACACGGGTATGCCGCGTCTCAAACGGCGCAAGGCACGCACGCGGCTGGTGCGAATGCATCGTATTACAACACGACAGCGGCTACCTCAAGTGGAGGGTCGACGCAACATGCTGCAAGTGGACACCCTCAGACTGCGAGCGGGACAACGTCAACCACAGCGTCGACGACGACGACGGCGCATCAACCTTATTTGAACGCTCTGTCCCATGGGAACACGACGACGGGGGGTGAGATTGCAGGGATATCACCGGCGTTGTTGATGTCGGGTGGACCTTTGAGTGCGGGTGCTGGAGGTGGGGAGGGGGCGTTGGATGTGACGTTGGCGATGGGAGGGGTTCGTGGTCAAACTGGACAACATTATCATGGACATGCGCAGCCACCCACTGGACAGACGCAGCCTTCACAACCTTACGCTGATGCGAGGTACGCGGGACAACAAGGACATGCGGCTGCGAAAGACGTGGATGCGTATGGGAAGCATTATACACCTGCCGCCACCACGGGGGCGACGACGACAACGTCGTATCGGACCACGGGGGCGACGTATCATGCTGGGTATGAGGGGTCGACGCAGACGGGTCAACCGCCGCCACCCCCTCAGCAGGTGGGTGTTCATCATCACCCGCATGGCCCGCATGGGACGTCGTATCATGGGACGGGGTATAGTCATGTTCCGCCTCCTCAACCCGTGCATCAGCAGAGCGCGCATCATCCGAATGTGAGGCTTGTGAATGGACCACCTGGAGCGGCGGCGTTTAAGGATGAGGAAGGGAAACGGATTGGGGCCACGAGTAAGAAGAAGAAGAAGAAGACGCCGAGTAAGAGTGAGGATGAGGAGGAGGAGGAGGAGGATGGGAGTGGGAAGAAGAAGGAGAAGGGACCACCTGTTTTTAGCATTTTGACGGAGGCGAAGATTGTGATGATGCCGGATGAGGAGGGGAAGGTGGTGAGGCATTTTGGGTGTATTAAGGAGGGGTGTGGGAAGGTGAGCAAAGATTTTCTTCGGCTTTTGTTTGTTTTGAGAGTGGGATGTTTACTCTTCTTTTTTTTTTTTTTGGTTATGATTAAATTATTGTTTTGTTTTGGGGGAGGATGGAGTTTGTTTTTGTTTATTGGAATAGTTACTCTTTTTTTCTTTTTATTTTTTGTTATGATTATATTTTGTTTATTGGGGAGGAAGTTTACCTTTTTGTTGGGTTGTGTGATGTAACGGTTTTGCGATTCTAAAGTATACTCATTAACACCTCTTTTTATTTTTAGTTTTATCGAAGCGCGAATGGACTTCGGTATCACTTGAAAGCCGGAAACTGCAACAAGGGCGATGAAGAAGCCATCCCCGTCCTCCACACCCACCACACCCACATCCCCCCACAACTCCTCCAACCCTCTTCCTCCGCCTCCACCGCCGCCACCAACGCTCTCAACCACACGTCCACGCCATCCACTCAACCGACCGTTGACCTCCAAACCATTGTGAACGCTCTGAAACTCGGCGGCGACGCATCCATGGAGGCGTTTGGCGTTGACCAGCAACCTCACCAATAACCCATCTGTGATATCGTTTTTGACACAAGCGGTGGCGGCTGTGCCACAAGCGGCTGCTGCGACGACACCTGTGAAACCGACGAAAACAGTGACGATGCCACCGCCACCAGCGCCATCGGCTGCTGCGGTGACTGCGGTGACGCCGACGACGCCGGAGACGGTGAAACCGGGTAAGAGGAAGGGGGAGGAAGGTGTGAAGGGGAGCGTGAAGAGGAAGAAGGAGGTTGCTGCTGTTGTTGTTCCTGCTGTGGCTGCTCCTGCTGCTCCTGCTGGGGGGGTGGGGGATGAGGATGATGAGGATGAAGGTGTTGGGGATTTTAAGAGACATCGTTGTAGAAAGTGTCAGAGGACTTATAAGAATTTGAATGGGTTGAAGTATCATGCGAAGGTGACGCATCCTGATGCTGATTTTAAGACGGAGGTGAAGGAACGGTTGGCGTTGCCTGTTGCGGATAGAGGGTGAAGAAAGGCTTGGGTGAATTTCCTTTTTTTTGTGATATATGTGGGGAGTTTATAAGTCAACACCCTCACCTTTTTTTTTTGATTTTTGTACGTTGTTTTATTTTTTATAAGTCGATTGTTGCTTTTTTTTTGAATCTACATTTTGTATGTTTGTTTTTTTTGGGGGGTGGGCAGGATACAAGACATGATGGGTTTCTCCATCTTTATGTCATTAGCGGGAGATCAAAGGGTGTTTTGGTTTACGGTGATCGTGTTTTTGTAGATATATATATACAAGTGTGTTATCTTTTACAGCATCTTTTTTTTTGACGATTTTTTTTGGAAATGATTCGACGGGGCATGATGTCAGTTCGACATCACTCTACTGATCGATATAAAGGGTTTTACACCCATATCCTAGAAACTCTTTACACCCATTCAGCACCATCACCAGAATCCACACCTTCCACCTCATCATCACCCACCCCATCATCACCCCTCACCATCCCATCCACCCCATCATCCCCCTCACCACAAATTCCACCCTCCCCCTCCACCCTCCCAGAAACCCCTCCTCCATCCTCCTCCCAGACGGCACCCACCTCCACATCCCCACCCCCCCTCCTCAGACGACTGCTGCATGAGCGGGTGCGCGCATTGGTGAGCAACCCCCCCACAAATCGTACTCACAA
The DNA here is from genome assembly GCA_025449115.1 of Chytridium lagenaria. Taxonomy (NCBI): domain Eukaryota; kingdom Fungi; phylum Chytridiomycota; class Chytridiomycetes; order Chytridiales; family Chytridiaceae; genus Chytridium; species Chytridium lagenaria. Next base: position 95,560 of record JAHLKC010000050.1, read on the forward strand.
ATCTTCAGCGTCTGGGACACGTACAACACGGATCTGGAGGCATGCAATGAACGGTTGAAAGCGGCGGGTCTGGAAACAGTGGAGAGTGGGGATGCGTTGAAGGCGTTGAGGGATTTTGAGAAGAGTTTGGGAAAGTGATGGATGGATGGTGAGTGAGGGGGTTTTTTTTGTGGTGTGAGGGGTGGGGTTACTTTGTTTTTTTTGGCGTTGTAAACACCCGCATCAGAGTGAACTTGGTTTTTGTAGGGAATTTTCGATATTGGAATTCCTGTTCATCGTTGTTGGCAACGGGTTTACCTGTAATTTCGACATGGAAGTTCTTGTTTCTCGTTGTGGGCGACAGGTTTACCCTTTGTTTTTTTTTTGAAGGGGAGTTGGAAACCCCCCGTACACTCTGTTGTGCCTATAATTTCGCCATTGGAATTCATGTTTATCGTGTTGGCGACGGGTTTACCTATAATTTCGACATTCAAATTCTTGTTTATCGTGCTATAGACGGAAACCCCATGGACGCAAACTCAACATTATTGACGCTACTCTTTTCAATAGTATAACCGGACACTCGATTTTAATCTACACATCGCCATTGAAACTCTGTTTCGATGACCGTGTTGTCGACTTTTAAACCTTATGGACGCCAAACCCGCCGTTGATGCCGATCGTCTTTTTTAATTTATACACACCCGATTTACCCACTTCGCCATCCGCAAAACTCTGTCTCGATGCCCATGTTGTCGACGGAACAACCCTAGACGCAAAAACTCGACTCTTGGACGCTGATAGTTTTTTTATTTATTCATAGTACAACCTTACACTCGATTTGCTCACCCCCAATTCGCCATCGAAAAACTCTGTCTCGATGACCGTGTTGCCGCTTTAGGGTGGTGTTAGAACATTGCGGGAGGGGGGGAAAGTACCTTAGGATTTCAGGGGGAAGCATGCCGTCGGGATTAGCGTCGATGGTGTTTTGCCAGGTGTTGGTGGAGTTGGGGATGACGAAACCAAAAGTGAAGAGCCATTCTATGGATATCAGGGTTAGAATGGGGGCAGGAGGGGGGGGGGGGGGGGTATACGCGGGAGAGTGATGGAATCATAGACTTTTGGAAATTAGATGGAGGAGTGTTATTACCTTCTATAGGTTGATTATTCAATTTCACTGTTTGGACGATCCGAAAGTTCTGCATGAGTTGTGTAGACGTGAAATTGACTTCCCGCGATACCGTGCGGCATTGAAGGATGGATTTAGGGATGATGGCTGATTGTTGAATAAATGCATTAACAATGAAAAACTGTTTAGAAGAGGTGGAACCTTTTTTTTCTTTTGTGTGAATGTCGTCCCAGTTGGATTCTGACCAGAGTGTTTGGCCGGTATCGCCGTCGCGGAGGTTCATCCAATTTCTTAGGATGCGGTTAGGAAGGTGGGGGAAAGATGAATGTAGGGTTTGGCTTACACTTGGAAACCTGCTGGATGGTCCATTTTGGCATCAAAAACACACACAAGGATGAAATGTCTTTTGGTGACAATTCCAAAGGTTTATTAATTAATAAAGATTATACAACAGATTATGAACTACCTTCTTGCTCCGACACCAGTCACTATTAAGGAGTGCACAGTAAGAAATATGTAAATATGCATGAAATCGTCGTCAACACATTATCTTATAAACATTATTGTCCAAAATACACGTAGCCAAAAAGTCCTCAAAGAATCATCCCTCCATCATAACACACCTAGCGGTCTGCAAAACATCATCCTGCTTACTACGTGCCCAAAGCGTCTTCACAGCTGGGAACCGGACCTCCCGTTTCTCCCCTAATCCCTCAACCCACGCCTTCCACTCCTCAACGTTATCCTTCCCACCACAAATCATCTCCGCCAACTTCTCATCTCCTTTCTCTAAAGCCATCTTGTAAGCCCACCCCACCTCTTCACACTTCTCCACTAACCCACTCTTCACAATAATCTCTACAATCTCAGTCGTACCCCGCTCCAAAACCGCCACCATGCCTTCTCCAAGAATACTGGAACAATGTGACCACCCGCTCTCCACTTTCTCCAAAAGGCTTTTCACAATCTCCATCCTTTCAAACCAACACGCCAACACAAACGTGTCGCGAAAACCCTCCTGCGATAATTCAACCTTCTCAATAAGGTATTCCGCGATAGAATAGTTACTCTCCCTATCGCTATAATGATCGCGTCCAACATTTGTCCCTTGCAATCAAAAAAACTCTCCCTCAACCCCTCTTTCACAACCCTCAGCCGGCCATAATACGCCGCCATAGCCAACACCTCCTTCATAGCTGTCGTTCCCCAAACTTCCCTTCTCTTCACAACTTCAAAGCAACATTCTCACTCCCCACAATCGCAATCGCTAAAACAATTCCCTCCTCCCTCGCACATCCAACCTCCTCCACAAGAAACTTAAACTCTTCCAACATATTATAAGAAGCCGTCACTTTCAATGCCTTAAATACCTCCCCCCGTCCAATCCCCCTCTCCAAATACCACTTCAACCCCTCAACACCCCACCCCATCTCCAAACATCTCCCCAAATACCCCCTCCCAAACCACTTCCACCCCCATCTCCCAACAACAGACCCTCCAACATCCAGCAACCCTAAAATGCCCCCCCTTCAACGCCCCATCATAAAACTCCCACATGTCTTTCATCCCAACCTTCCGCTTCCCCATCCACCGCTTCACCAACTCCACATGTCCATCAGCAAACGATAAAAACCGAATCATCCCTCTCCCAATCCCTTCCAGAATCCACGCTATGCTGTTTCGCAAGGTCCATCACAAACTCGTATACCTCTACATCCCCCCGTCTTGCCGCCGCAGCCATCGTATACCACCAATCAAACGGCGCATCTAGCAACCCCATCTCGCAAACCATCTTAATATGCTCCAGCTCGCTATACTCCGTCACCACTTTCATAATACCCTCTCTACATGTCCCCGATATCATCCCCCCATATTGCCTAAATATCTCCTTAAAAACCATCCCCGTTCTCGTTCCCATACCCCGCAAGTTTCGCAATCTCCTCCATTTCTTCACCACCAAGTTCACTCAACACCTCTGTGAACATGGAAGCCGTCGACCCATTGTCGCGGCGTAATGCCAACTCCAACACTGCCTCTTAAACGTCACCTCTGATTCAACGTGTTGATGGGCTCGTTTTAAAGCTGGTTCAACTTCCTCAGCTGTTCCAAACTGAACCATCCATCGAATAAAACACCGTGCACACACCGAATGAGGGTTTCGTCGTAACGCTGTTGTGATCGACTTGTTTTCAATGGTTTCCCATGAGAAATCTGGAAGAAGGACCTCTAGCACTGTCGGCTTCAAATCGCAGAACCCATGGAGAATGATGCATGCTTCTGTGTACCTGGATTGAGGTGTTCAGTAAGCTGCCTTAAGTTTGGGAGATGTCTGAGATGAGAAAAGCGAAATGCAGAGTCGTCGTTGAGAGGTTTGACCAGTTTCGGCACACCAGACGGAGTTTGGCAGGTTCGCCTAGCGGGAGGTGGATGGCAATGCTGTGGAGGATGTCAGAGGGCAATGATGATGCTGAATCCTTGAAGTCCATGTTACTTTAATTGGGATCCGACGTGGTTTTACAAACCCATAACCATATGGTGTGATACTGCTTAAGACAAAAGGTAAATAACCTCCACCTTGAAGTTTATATTAGAAAGGAGATATATAATAGAGAGTATTGGCTTCACACACATAGAAATGAACATTGTTTATTTCATCTCAAAGTCATAGACGCCTTTTTTGACAAGGCCGCCTTGCCCGAATGTGTTGACGCCACAGGCGTCCTCCCCGCTGCCGCCTTCATCCGATTTACCGCCGAATCCACTTTCGCGTTCAACCCCAAATTCGCACCCGGCGACGATCCAGACGCAACAGGAAGTCTCGGTTTCGCTCCAGCCCCCGTCTTTGCTCCCGTTAGCGAACTTCGTGATACACTGCTTGAAGACGACCCCAACGCTTTCAATGTAGTGACGTTTGGCTGTCGCCGATCCAGTCTTGGGCTGTCGTCCGGTTTTGGTGATGCGACTGCTGGGAGGGGCTTGAGGATGGGTTTGGGAAGAGATGGTGGAGGTGCTAGGACTGGTAAAGGTTTAGGTGGGCTTGGTGGAGCAGAGTGGGTCATAGTAGGGGATGTGGGTGGAGGTTTCCTTTCGTTTAAGGCGCATCCGTCGTTCTGAAGAAGGTGCCTCTTCCATCCTCGTTCGCCCCCTGGGATATCGTTGTGACATAATGGGCATCGATGTACGCCTGACAATGTAGAGGAAGCTAAGCATCGGGTGGTTAATTATCTGCTTGGACAAAGTGGACTTACGAATGCATGTTCCTCGAGATAGGTGATTGTTGAATTCCGAAGCCATAATAGCCTCTCGACATCGAGGGCATTCCCTGACCATAAACCGACTGTCACATTCCACGACCATATGCGCAGTCAATGCCGGTATTTCAAACAATCAAAATCGCTCAGACTAAATCATCGAATTTAAAGTGAAGGAAACCAAAAAATCGTCTCTTACCAGATTGCAAAGCGGACAATTGCAGAGCATAGGGCACTCCTTCCAATAATGAAAGTCCAGGTTTTCTTCCGTAAAACCGTCGCTTTTGCGCTCACAAAAGATACACGTCCTATCCAAGAAATGTAAATAAGAAAGTAGCAAACAACCCAAAAAAAAAATAAAAGATACAAATGAAATTGGTGCATACTTATCCATTGTCCAATTCAACGCAGGGTCATCTGTTTCTTCAGGAACAATGGAGTTTGAAAGTTTTGGTGACGGATCTATATAAAACTGTAAATGGCTATTCTGGCTAAAACTCCTTACATTTTTGAGCATCAGCGGTTGTTTTGGGTGGCGGCGAAGAGGCTCTCTGTGAGCGAACAAGGAATATTGTAAGAGTCATTACAAACTAACCAACTCACAGTCCGCACTTCGGGGGTGGTGGCTCCTTCTTCAAAGGTTGTGTGCTGCTCGGCAACTCCTTCTCCTTTTCTAATTATATTAAGCGAGATGTAACAAAATAACAAACATACCATTCCGAGGCACCGACGGTTGTCGAGACTTAACATTATCAAGCTTTGGCGTTGCGGCCCGGAAGCCTTGCCTACTTTCTTCTTCCCTCCATGATTCGATTCCTCAAACAAAGATTCTTTAACGCGTCATCTCTTCTTCAAGCGGTCAACCACTTCAGCATTCGTCTCTGGTTCAGTGAGAAGGTTTTCTTTCCACGGCCCCTCTAGAAAATAAAAAGCCTTTAAAAAAATGCAACAAAATGACAGACACCAGCGCTGAACCAAATCACTTACGAGGCCGCTTCTTCGCCCTAGGCTTCACCGTTTTCCCTCTTGCCTCCGTGATTTTATCCTTAATAATTTGAATAAGCTGAGGCTTCACGTTCTGCAAATACGGGGACAACGCGTCCTCGTCGACTCTCATTACAAGCTCTACTACAACTTTCACGGCCGACTCCCTGACTTCATGGTTCTTGTTTTGGAATTGAGGCTCGGTGAACGCCATCGCCGACTAAAATTTCAAAGCTCGTAAACTAGGGCGAATGACATAAGGAACCTACCTCTAAGCTCAAGCCTAAAGATTTTTCACCGTCTTCGTCAACTCCAAAAGTTTTATAGCGACTTGCAGCGCGTCAAGGCGAGCTTTCACGTATCTCCACAATTCCACAGCTCCCTTTTTCTTGGGTAACACCCTCGTCAGGAAAGGAAGAACACTATGTGGCATAGAATGATACGCATTCTCTACTGATAAAAGCAAATCCGCGCAACCCTACAAAAAAGGTTGATACAGGAATAAAGTAAGAATGGATTACGGATTTGATTCGAGGGTTTAAATCGCTAGACTTCATTAACAAATCAAAGAATAAAGTCTCCAGATGTTTGAATACATGGTAGGCGGTACGCTTAACGAAACACATATTCCTGAGACTGTCAGACAATTCCTTTAGGATTGACTTACTTTGTAAGTTGAACTCCACAAGAGATAGCGATAGTATTGCAACCTTTTCTCTGCTATCATCCAAGCCTTTCTTCACAACCTCTAATGAAGCTGAAATAAACGCATCCGTTTCGACCGGCGCAGCCTTGACCTCATCCGTAAAATTTGTCTTAATCGTTTCCCGCTCTGATGCACTCCCCTCACTTTCATCCCCATCAGAACCCTGCGAGCTATTTCGATCTCGGTCCCTCGACTTTGATCTTCCCCAACTCACTCCCTTTCTCGGCTTAGGCTCTCCGAGGTTGCTTTTCAATCGCCCTCCCAACGTGGCTTTGCACCTTTCTTCCCGCCCTGATGATTGGGGGTTTGCGACGACTTTCGACCTCGCGTAGCCATCTTTTTCTTCCGTCTAACCTCCCAGGCGTCCAATCTCCGTGCGACTTCCTCCAGCGCCCATTCGCGAAGTTTGAATTGTCGACTAAGAAGACATCTCACGACAAAAGCACCAAAGACCCTTATAAGTTTATCAAATTCATCGCTCTGCTCCTCTGTCAACGGTTCGGGATTATCCAAACCCAGGGAATTTGCAGCTGGTTTTTCCTCCACCTCCGCAAGATTTGACGTGGATAGTGCAATTTCTTTGCTTGTCTTCAACAGTTCGGGCATTGGGCGTGGTAAGGGGACTTCAATTGGATCGATGGGTTTCGATGGTGGAGTTGGAGGTGCTTTGGGGCAGGTGAGGAAAGGAATGGTCGAGGTGAGGGGTTCTTGGGGCGGATCTGGGACGATCGACCGTTCTTGCATCATAAGGCCCTGTTGGGAGCATGGGAGGAGGGACAACGACACGTGGTGGCTCATGGGGAATAATTTCGTGTTTTTCGTTTTCTTCAGTCCTAGATCTAGCATTTTCTGATGAAGCGCCACTTTTATATATTTGATGTCGGACTAGTAACGTACAAAGCAGAAATTTAGCAAATTGCGCAAAGATTCTGAACAGAACCAACATACCTTAACATCATCTGCCATCTCGAAGTCCTCATATTCCACCGCCTGAGCTTTCGTGACCTGTAGTCGAGCAATCTCTTCTCCAGCCTTGTCTAAATTAGCTAAATGATAACTAACTCATTCAACCTTTTTCGCCAGTTGATACAGGATCTTTAAAGCCTTTGCAAGAGGATAATTTTCAGCTAAGAACACATGTCAACAACAAAATACGAAAAGTTAATTACCTTTACGGCAGCCTCTTTTGAATTCAAAATCATAGCAATCATCTTGGCGATATCTTCATCATGGTATATGCTGAATGCAAGGTCTTTAACGCTTAAGGGGCTTTTTCTTCAGAAGGTCGATTCACGGAACCCCAAAGTGCAGCGTTTTCGTTGTTATGCGGAGGCTGCCATTCTGGGTCCGAAATCAAGGGATCAAGCTTTAAAATGGAAAAATAACTTAGCGACGAAAAGATCATGTGCATACCCCAGCTAATGTCTTCACGGATTCATTTACGGCGTTGACGAAATAATCGGCATCTCGAATTTTCTCCCAAAATATTAATAGCAACGATGCCAACCTAGATCGAATAAGCAAAGGTGATAATTGTATGCTACCTGATTGTACAGATTTAAGGTATTAATAAAGTTCTTTTGCAGCTGAATCTTGACATAATCGCCCTTCCGCGTCGATGTGTATCGACTTCAGTTCCCGGGCACGATAGCCAGACTCCGCATTATCGCTCAAATTCACGTATCTTTTGCAAGTCAGTTAACCATGAGGAATGGCCGTTAAGTAGACAGTAACACACCCCAGCCGCGTAAACTCGACTTTCTTCACACCGTCGGCTCCTCGACTTTCAACATCTTCTAAAGATACAGAAGGTCTTGGTTCTGCAATCGCTGAGGCCGCCGAGCTTATATCCCGTCTTGCCAGATCTCCTTTGTCCATTCCAGCCCACGGCGGTGCAGGAAGAAGCATAGGGTCATAGGTTTGCATTTCATCCAAGATTCCTTTCTCCAGTGTTCCTAAAGGCCTTACACTCCTGCCGATAAAAAACTCTAGCTTTATCGGAATCATAAAGTGGTGGCTGAGGATTTGGATCTTTCTTAGCCGACAGTTCCCAGGGGCAAGTTTCAACACCAAGACCTGTGGAAAGATACAGAATCTTTGCAAAAAAGATGAGAAAGGGTTTGAATGTTTTGAATAGCAACTATTAAAGCATTTGAGTGGCTAGGAGCCGTTTGCATGGTGAGTGTGCCCAATTTGGCCATATCTCACAAATCAAGTTCATATTACCGTTCGCTGCGCCATCCTTTGGCCAGAGGGGTGTGGTTATGCACGAGTAGTTCCTCTGGTGGAAAGTCCTCCTCACAACTCGACACAGCGGCAATCTGGAACGGCAGCCTGTCGAGTTTGTTGGACTCCATACGGAGGGATGCTTTGCGTTTGTCAATCCTTATTATAAAACTGTCAATTCAATTCGGACTTTTAGAAAATTTCGGTACAAGTGACCATTCGCAGGCCCTTTACTCAAAAAGCATCCAACTGCACTTAACCATCGCAACTTCATCAGAAATATTCTACAAAGCGCACTCATTATCGGGTATTTTCTCCTTTCATCATCTTGGGTTTGAAGCGAAAAAGTGCTTAAACCCCCATCCATTCATCACAAAACATAACATCAGTGTATCCCCCACCACGTATCACTTTCCGTGCGACACACTGTAACTTCTCAGCGCCTCTCGAGAACCAGATGTCAAGGAAGTTTCTGATTTGGACATCAAACCAACTTTACGAGGAAGATCGCTGATGGATTTGGTTTTGATTTCTGTTCTCGAAGCAAACTTGACCGATTTCGTTAGAGACCCATTTGAGTTTGTGAGCGTCTCCTTTGATGATAAACTCGAACTTGGAGTGGAATTCAAGGTATCTTTCGAAATTTTGCTGAAGATGGAATCCTTTGACCTCATCTTGCCATACATCTCGTCACCATCAGCAACTTCCGAAGTGGCCTCCAGTTCAACGAAAGGTGTAATGGTACCTCCTGTTAAAACATCCGCAAATGGTGCAATATTGCCTGATAATTACACAATAAAAAAATAGACTAGTTAACTCTTCACTGTTTACTCTCAGCGTATACTTGCCTTCTGGATTGTGATTTTTGAACGAGTTTTGGTCCTCTAAAATAGCAAATGCAATCAAATCAAAGCATTCGCCCCTTGGGTCTACTACAGCGAGTACATCCCTATAGATTTCTGCAGCATGCTTTGGGGGTGTTCCGTGTGCACCACATCCCAGAGCACCAAGCACCAATATCTATAACATTAGCGGCATAAGCCCGTGCCTGAAATAGATTAAAAACTGCGACTTACTCTTCTTCCTTCAGATATCGCCACTTTAAGAACAAACTCGATTTTCTTTGCGTAAGCTCTTGCAGCTTTTTGGCTCATGCGGATATCTCGGTTCGCAGTATTTCGGCCCTTTGACACTACGGAGTTGACGCTGCCATTCAAAGACTTGATTCTCGGGAGGTTATTGCTTCTCTCCTTTGTCTCTATGTTGTCACGGTTCATATCGGGAACGACGCAAATGCAGGAAACGCGGCCCGGTATTTTCAGGAAGGGGTAGCCATCTGATTCACTTCCACGGAAAATCTAATTAATAGAGAAGTTAGTAACGATTTAATGATCGTAAGTTTTTAGTAAGAGGACCAAAAAGGAAAAGATGAGGCAACATAAGCAGACTTGACAATCAAATCGGCATGTTAATAGAAAGCGAAAAAAGTAAACGTAAGTTGCAGACTCACGTAGATTCCCGGAGCATAGATGCACTGGGAATCCGTGACCGGGTAGTTCCATGCCGTCTCTGGCTCTTTGGAGGAAGTGACGGAGGCTGCTTCGTCGCCACTTTGCCGATCGAGTTGAGGTTAGTCAAAGATCCCCGATCGAGTTTTTCCGCCTTCTCGGGTGTGCTATGTTTGTAAGGGTCGTCAAGGCAGTCCCAAAGATTACTACGTCGGCATATTTCTTCTTCCGGCGTCGCTCCTCCTCTTCGATAAAATCCACCCGGTATTGAACCGTTGATAGGTATCAACGTTGCAGGGTGTGCTTGAAAATGCGCCGAAGTTGAAGAGCGACTAAAAACAATAGTAAGGACACCGACAAGGGATTTTAACCCCACCATTCATTGTGTCTCCCTCAACGACGATGATTTTTGACCCATCTCCAGTGAACCCGTTGACAATGCCGCAGCGCGAATCCTACTGGAAAGATTTGCGGGACGTGTCGGAAGGTCCTCCAGGCTCATTCCCTCCTCTCCCTTCCCAGGATCTCCGATAACTGTCGCCATATCATAAATTTTCGTGTCCATCACGGCTTGACGCAGCATAGCTTTGTTAAGCTTAATCTCACCCTGAGGACTTCGATACCGTCCAGTTAGCACTGCAAATATCTGTCCGTACATGCGAAAATTGTTTTAAACGATCCATAATGTGTAAGAAGGCGTGCTCACTAAACATCAAAAATATAATACTCAACTGTTCCAATTTGAGCGACGCATCTTAAACCAGCCTTAGCGCTTTGACCATCTGCTTTCCTCCAAAACATGAGCCACTGAGCAGGGCTGAAGATATATTTGGACCCTAGCGCCTGTTGTGCTTTCTCAGCATCGGCGTTCGACATCGACATAGCATTAGGGTAGAGGTCATCTGTGGCTGGCAGCTTGGTTGAACCAAGAACGTCGACTCTTCCAAATTAAAAGGCGGACGGGCATATCTTGACTGCAGATGTCACAGAAGATACGGGTTGTTGCTGTTAAGTAGGCTGATCGTTTCACTACGGTAAGTTTTATCTCAAAAGATTCAACTTGGTGTCTGGATTCTTAATCTTCGATTCTTTTTCAATACTCGGTTTGTTAACCTTCTAAGTGTCTTTGACGTTCCCAGCAGTTACTGCGCGCATCATATGATGTTGTAGACCGAATGCGACAGTTCCATTGTTGAAGCTTCCAGAATTCCCGACGTGTTTGCGACGCGGTGATTGGAACCCCTGTTATTTTATTTTTTTTGCCCCACAATGTTGAAAACCCTTACAATCTTGACCCGATCTGTTTGCGAAACAGCTGGTTTCTATATCCAAGTAATGCCGTTGGCGAAGTCGCGAAAAATAAAAAACAAAAATGATGGTTGCTATTTGTGCATCAAGCAATGTAAAGACATGTATAAAGAAGTTTGGAGGTTGTTAACAAAATGGTTCCGGCCTGCGGCTTCATTCAAACAAGCTTTTCATTTCAGTGCCATCAAGAACGTCAACAGGGGCAAATCCTTTTGAATTTTGAGAGTTCGATTTTGCTCCACGCTCTAGAAGAGATTTGACGAGATCTCTTGCTCCCAAAAACGTGGCTGCGTTGAAATAAGACACGTTTATATTAATATGACGGATATTGAATAATGGAAGAGATAACCTACCAAGATGCAACGACGTGTTTCCACCCTATTCATCAGAAAAAAGGAAACAGCCTGTCAGCCTCTCATCTCCATCGAAAAAAATGCCGAGTGTTTAAGAAAACGGAAGATAAAAAACGAATTTACCCCGAATGTGATATCCAAATCATCCTTAACAGTCCTATCTAAAATATCCCTCGCAATTCCATCCTGTCCGTAAAGAATGGCCAATTGCAAAGGAGTGCAGGAACCAATGTAAGCACCCAAGAATTTGTACGCGTCAAGCTCAACATCAGCGTCAAATTTTGCTGATGCATCTTTATGCTTTGTCGACGTTAGAGCCTTGTCGTCCAGAAGTAAGGCTCTGACGCGCTCCGTTTGTCCCGCTTTGATGGCTTAGCGTAGAGAGTTAGACCGAAAAGAAAAGAAAGTTTCAAAATGGTCGGAGATGAGGGATACCTTCGAAAAGATTCTGAGACGTTAAGGAGACGGTGGTCATAATGGATAAGAGGGATTAGTCGAAGCATGCAAACTAATTTAGAAACTAAAAACAAATAGTAGCTCTGAATGTATGTCACTCATAAAAGAAATATTAATCCAAACAGATGACAAGATTCAGACGTCCTAGTAGCTTCTAAGCCATCTGCCTTCCCCGAAACCTCTCCTTAGCCCCCGCATATTGACAAACAAACGCTGAATCTCCATAGCTCTCCATCGCAGACATATATGTTCCCCACAACTTTGTGTCAATCTCTTCGTCATGCAATTCTGAACATTCTAAATAGTTCACCCAGGCGCACCGAAAGGCAAATGCCGCCGCTTCAGCAAATCCAACTCCAAGACCATCAGTCCGCAATCTCTTTACATCACACACCTCGATCTTCGACATTTCCTCCAAATCACACTTTGATTAATTCAGCAGTCTGCGTATGTGCGTCGTGTATGCTAATTAACCGTTCAGTTGGATGATGATGGCTGCCCAAAGCTCCGCACTGAGTGAGTGATGGTGATTTGTTTTGTTGACAATTTGAAATTTCAAAAACTTTTCAGTGAACATAAACGAAAAACTTTATATATTAGGGTAACATGGAGCAGTACTATAACCATACTAAGAAATGAGGGATATCGATTGGATGAAGCGAAATAGAAGAGCAGCACGGAAATACAAGTTAAAATGATGTAAACAATCGAAAAATGACGATCCTGCGTCAATCTCATATTTGGTACGATTCGATCGAGTGAGAGGAGCGGATCAAACATCATCTCATCCTGTCGCGAGAATCCAAGTGAGGAAGAAGCCTCACCGCCGTCGAATAGGGTGGTGCCTCATCTTCAACATTCCTCCTCTCCACAATCCTCGGCGGAATCCTCACAGCATTCACCATATCCATGGAAATTTCGCACCCTTCGCTAGGACAACCACCTTAAAAGGTACACAGATCTCCACGTCCTGTTCGTTTATACCAGTCAAAGCTGCTCACGTCGGGACGTTTCTGACGACATAGGGGATAGAGATCCTGATATGATGGTGACGCCGACTTCTTTTTCAATGAGGTCCGGGAGGAGGTTGAGGATTTGTTAGTGTGGTTGGTGTAGATGCAGTTTGAATAGCGTAGGGATTGGTGCGTTTAGAAGGTGGGGTTCGAAATGATAGGGATTTTGAGGCGGAGACGAATGTTTCGGTGTCGGGCATAGTGGGTGAAGGTTCCACTGAGACAAAGTGGGTTAGCAAACGAGAGAAAAGAAGGGATTATTATTTTTATAAACTCACTTTCCACAAATGGCGGCTTAACAGTTAATTTTCCGGCACTCGTTCTTCAGGAATCTTTCTCGTTTGTGTCTAGAAATTAAATAGTTAGCCAAGATATTCATTACGAAGACGAGAAAACCATAATAAGTACCCTTCCAGTTCGAGTAAGAATGACACTCTGCGAGCACGATGAGGAAATGGAAACGATTAATCTTCCTCATTCACTCAAAATCAAAACTCAAAAACTCAAAACATCAAAGAAGCAGGTACATACTTAAACACCGTACCTCTTCAAAAAGGCATACAGATTCTCCACCTTTTTAATCCCACTCTCAAAGTCCGTATCCGCTCTCATACATCTCAAAACAAGATCCACCCCACCTCTGTCGCATCGGCAGGAACGGCCGGCAACAAGTACACTCCCACGTGACGACCCATCCTCTGTTGTTCCTGAAACGTTGATCGATACGGTACATGTGGAACGTTATCTTCGATCGATTCGTAAGGATTCAAGAGGTTACGCGGACGCGGACGGGCGAGAAGTGCGGGAAGGGAACGCTGATGGAGGGGTTGGGAGGTGGAGCGGGAGGATGTGCGGGATTCATGATGGGGAGGGTGGGGTGAGTTGGGGTTTGGGGTTCAGGAGTGGTGACTTCGTTAGTTAGCGTGGAAGATGATGACCGAGTAGACGCGGAAGCGTTTGACATGTTCTCTGGCTCGGCACGTGAAGGAATTGCGGACGGTGTGGTGGCCTCTTTGTCAACTGGTGGCGTGTAGAAACCAGAGTCATGACGAACAGCGAGAACAGGAGTTTGCGGTGAGGAAGAGGGAGGCGTGAAGAGCACTTCAGCAGCTTCATTCTCGTCAGACACCACAACAACAGGTGCTGGTGGAGCATACACCTGTACAGCCGATCCCATCCCCGTGATATGCCCTGCACTCGTCGCCGTCTCAACAACCTGTCTCTCCACCTCTCTACCACCTTGAACCCTCGTCCCCGCAACCAAAGCCTGTGCAGACGAATTCCTACTCTTCACCGAAAACACGTTTGTCACCTGCTCCACCATCGCCCTAAACGGCGACACCGATCTCGTTCTCCTCCCATCCCCCTCACTCCCAGGCACAGCCAGACCCCCATTCAAAAAGACATTCGACCTCTGCAATCTCAATATTCCCCCTCTTCCAGAAGCCGACGCACGAGCTTCGTCAATCCTCACCACCTCCTGTCCAGGTGCAGGATCAAACCGTCGTACCCTCAAAACATGAAACGGCTCCACCGGTGAAACAAGGTAGCTCCCATCCCCTCTTAAAACAACCGCGTCAATGGAGTAATTCACGAAAAGAAACGGACTTGACTTGACGACGGTGATGAACCGGGACCTCAGCAACAAACGGATAGGTATGCTAAAATCCCATCAGTTCTCGTTCTTATCACACCAAATACCTCTCCAGCTTCCAAAACGTCTCCAACATTCAATCGAGCAACAACATTTTCAACCGATAACGTCTTCCGAATAATGGGTTCAGCGTCAGAACCAAGACGCGCACTGACGATACTGAATGTGTCCACCTCCAAAAGACCTTTCGATATTATTGTTAAATAACCGCTGATCATCGCAAACGTGGAACTCACCCAAGAGACGCACAACCACGGCTTTGACATCGCTCATAGGTTTTGGAATCCGTAAAACGACTTTGCCAGATAGGAAACCATTTTCGGTAACTTCTCTTGGTGGCGTGATGTCTACAAAATCCATTAAAACCAATATCTTCAACTCATTCACCAGTCATCAAGGCAAAAAAAAAAAACGACAGAATTCGAAACCCATAATAAAACGGATCAATGAGGGAAATGACCGCAAACAAAAAAGGAAAGAAAAACAACCGAAAGAAGCGCTGTATGAACATTCTTACATTCCGGCAACTCATCCCCATTCTTCACATGCGCGGATCTCCATAATCCGGTAACCAAGCATTCGCAGGTGGTATCAAAGGTCCCGTCACCAAGATCTCGGCCAACCCACTATCCAATTTAACGCTCACCCCCGGTTTCCCTCTCCCACCTCCTGTTTTAGCTACCGGAGCTTCTCTTGCACTCATTCGCTTCCACACGGGCTGACGACACTGAATGCGTGTCAAGTCGGATGAGACGTGGACGGTTGCTGTGGGGGATTCGAGGGGATGTGGGAGGTCAAAGGGAAGGAGGGGGATGACGAAGAGGATGGGGGAGAGTAGGTTGATGGGATCGGGAGGGGGGTGGATAGTGGGGCGGTTTGCGGAAGGGGGAGTTTCTCTGACGGCATGGTGGGTGGAGGAGATGGTGATTCGATGGGAGGTGTTGAGGGATTCGTCGCGTATGTTGCGTTGAGAAGCCTCGCTGATGCAACGATTCGAGAAGGATCCATTGCAACCGCCGTTGGTGAGCGTCAAGGTTGAGTTTTCTTTTAGTGTTCAAAATGGTTCAAGGTTTAGAGGTCATCAGTGGCGAAGGGATGGTGATCGAAATCGAATTCGGACCATGGCAAAAGACAAAAACATCGGAGTTGTCGTAATTTGCGTTGAACCCACCCATTTTCCGATTTCAAAACCTTATGGGTACAGCCTCACCACAGAGAAAGAAAACAAGGTTTCTGTCTGCACGAGGCATTATGGTGCTGGGAGAGGGGCAGTGACGAGAATTGATAACACGACGCGCCTGATGTACGCGTATACATTTTGTGATGGGATTCGCTTCATGCGGCAGTGGACGTCATGCTGGATGCCAACCACTCCAATAAAAATAAACATATAGACGCATCAATACATATTCCGTTTATGAAAAAAAAATATAATTCATAGAATGAGATTTCCAATTCACACGACCCTCCCTCCCTCAAATAGAAACCACCACACCCTACGGCGCAACGCCCACAGCAATCGGAACCTCCACCGCTAACACTCTCCTCCGAATCTTTGCCTTCTCCCCCTCCTTCCCACTACCCCGTCTCTCCAACTTCCCTCCACCCCCACTTTTCACCGCCTCCTTAATACTATTCAAAAAATTTGCCAGAGTATCCTTAATCCCCATCACAACCCCCTCAACCCCAACCCCAGCGCCCTGACTCTCCCCCTCCTTATCATCCCCAGCAAATGTCAACACCTGATAAGGCACTCGAATCCTCACAACATGGGATCGCGTCACATCAGCATCATCCGCGTCACCCTCGATACCGGCTGACGCAAAGGTTTGACGGATAGAGAGGTCGGCGAGTCCGAGATCCCATTGGCGGGGTGGGGCAATGGTGATGGCAACATTGGAAGGTGGTGTCTTCAAGGAACACGGAGGAGGCGGATCCACGACGAGGACGCGTCGTAGGGTCTGCTGTGGGTGATGCTGGTCTTGACCCAGGGGTTTCAGGGGGGGTGGGTAACGCGGGTGCCGGGTCTCTTGTTTCCTCCCTGATGACCCTCGCAGGACGTACGGTCGGGACATACGCGGTGGAGGCGGCGCCACCCAAACAAAGCGTTGGTTGAATAGCCGGATGATGCATAATCCGACTCCCAATAAGCTGCAGCGCCTCGTTGGTCGCCTGTTCAGTGACAACCCCGGAGGAAGCCGATGACGTTGACGACGCGGTAGCTTCATGGCGAATGTGATGATCAGGGGATGCACCGCGGGACGAGACTTCCGAGATGCCGTTGTTGCGGGTACGTGAGAGACTTCGAGGCCGTGCGATACGGGAGGCGGATAAACCGGATGGGAGGGGGAAGTTGAAGCGGTAGATGTAGGTGCGAACGGGGTCAAAGGCTTCTTCGTCATCATCCGACATGAGGTCTTCGCCAATGTTGAGGAGCGGCGAGGAGCACGGGACCTGCCACGCACTTCTTCCGGTGGGACGGAGGGACGACGGTTTCGAGGGTTAGGGTTCATCAAAGTATCGACAGAGAGACTTCTTCCTCCTGCTTCCAAGAGATCGGCTCCAAGAAGGGAGGTGTTTGTCACGCCCGTGGTTAATTCGGGCGACGATGACGAAGCGGCAGCATGCGCGGATGCGACGCTTTCCATAGAATGTCTCATTCTTAGCCCCTTTGACGACGCCGACGCCGCAGAGAGCGATGACGCATTTGAATGATGAGCTTGGTTTCTTGCGGCCTGCTGAAGCGCCGACACGCTTCTCGCGCCCCTTAAATTGCTGGACAACCGTGCCGTCGAGACGTTGGGGTTGGATGCACTTGAATGAGACGATGGTGGTGCGAAAGGTGTGGAGGACGAGGAGGAGGTCAAGTTGGCTGCTGCTTGATTAGCGGCGGCTTGAAATTGGGCTTTGAGAGAGGTGAGGGATATTTTGAGAGACGGGAGCGGAGAGGTTGATTATCGTTTGTCGGGGATGGTGAGCCATTGCGATGGCGAGAGTTGACGGCATTGGCAGAAACAGTTTGCTTTGAAATGTTTGCCTCGTCAATCACTTCCTGAACACTGCGCTCAGCCTAAAGAAAAAAGTTTAGATGGTGTTGGAAATTTAAAATAAGAGGATGAACATGAAATGCCGCTTTGGGCAGAAGGCAACAAAAGGAAACACTTACGGTAGTCCACGACGCGCGGGTGCTTTTGCGCGAATCCTGGAAGAAAATAAAAGCGCAAAACGTTAGTTTCGCAAACAACATTTCATAAAAACAACTGCCTAGAAACCATCGGACAAAACAAAATTCTAATTAAAGACATTAAAAGCTCACCTAAAAGCCATCATCTGTCCAAAAGATCCCGTCGCCTTCCCCACTTTCCTCACCCCTCTCGCACTAGACCCCATCCTATCTTCCCCTCCCTCCCCTCCAACAGCCGCCGTCTCACTCTCAATAGCCATAACCCTCAACTCAACGGGTAATCCCGTCATATCCGACCTCAACAACAACACTCCAGTGGGGAACACCAATTCCCACGCCAACAGTCCATCCTTGCTGACGCCCGAGAACGTTTTAGCGATCGGTGGTTGCGGTGTCGTGGTGGAAGGGGTCGGCGTGGGCGGTGTGACGCCAATGTTGGGCGGGTGGTGGTCACGTCGGGTGCGATGGAACGACGGCTTAAACTTGAGGAGGCGTCTGGGGGCGTGATGATGAGCATTGGAGGGGGACCGCTGTTGTTGTTGAGGGGAGGTACGATACCACCTTGAGCGAGATAGGCTCTAGGGACCGTGTTGGGATACGCGGGGGGTGGATCTAAAAACAAGTCTGGGTCGTTGTCCCTATTCAAAGCAACGCTCGGTGAACGATCTCGGGGAACCTCCGTGTTTGACGTATTCGTAGCGCATGAAATATCATCAACGACGATAGGGTCAATGTTATCCAAGGATGCGTTAGAGGTGGACGCGTCAGAACTCTCGTTTTCCGCAATAACAATATTCTCAACAACCGCTCCATCGGTTGCAATGCTATCCACTTGCAACGAAACCGAATTGACAGAGTTCAATGTGGCGAAAGAAGGAGCTGATGATAAGTTCCTAATCTCTGCAGCACCAGGTTCAGCAGACCTAGAAGCCCTTCTCCGCCTCGGTTCTGCAGTGGTTGTTCATCCTCTGCCGTGTAACTCTCTGACGCGTAATAAAGTCCTCGAATGACTTCACGCGCGCTCTCGGTGGTTGCAGAGTCTTCTTCCAAATCGTAGAGCGATGTAGAGGGTGCAAGCTGGGTGGTAGTGGAAGAGGAAGATTGTTGTGGTGAGGGTCTGAGAGCATGAGTTTTAAGGATGGAAATATTTTGGTCGCTTGAGGTGAGAGAAAGTTCTTGCTGCCTGGCTGACGCGTCGAGAAAGGCAAAGCGGACGCAGCCTTGTAGTGCGTACCTGATGGTGAATCCTGACATGTTCCCAGGAGTGACGGAAGAGGTTGGAAGTGGTTGAGTGATATGGATATGGAAAGGAAACTTGTGCTGTGAATCAAGAGGATTAGGAGAGAGGGAGAGAAAGATATGGGTTAATGACTTTGCTAAAGTTAAAGTGAAATAAATAATTCAACAATAAAATAAAAAAGATTTATCCGCAAACAACAAAAAAACAAAAACAAAAATAATAAATAAAGATAAAAAGAAAGATTGTCAAAAGAGAAAAAAAAAGAGTAATAAAAAAGGCATAAGTAAAACCATCAGATTGATGACAGATATCTGTTTTGTAACACAATCTGAAACTTAAATATCTGTGTGTCACCTTCACACCCTTATGGAACCTTTTTTTTTTTTTTTTTTTTTTTTTTTTTTTTTGGTTCATCAACTCTTATCATAACGTCATTTCATCTCCAAATCTAACAAAGTAATAAAACTAAAACTAAAAAAACTGTAAGAAAAACACTAACCTCTCCTATTCCAAGCTCAGTACGTGTCTCTGCTGATTCCGTCGCTTTAAATAGAACAAACTGTTGCCACAGAAACTTGCGGCTCAATCTATCCGTCTCCCAAACGGCTCCAGAGGGTGATGTCCGAGGTGGAAACACCTTTTGCAGAACCGCTGCAGAGTTGAGTTCAAGAATGCCTAAAAGAGAACACAATAGACCCACACAACGTGAATGAGTATAAAACAAACGAAAAAAAAAAAAGACTTGACTAGAAGTATTTTTACCTTGCAAACTGACAAGAACACTTTCGAGGTTTGGACATGGCGAGATAACATTGATATGGACAGTACCCGTAATGATGCCCTCCTTGACTACGTGCACGTCCGAGACAGGTGTTTCATCTAAACAGATGATGGTTTTTAGAACATAGCTCAACAAGCAAGCAGGTCGAGCTTTAGAGTAAAGATAAAAGGCACGTTATAAACTCCCACAATACGCTCCAGAACAGCGCAAATGGACGCATGAGAGCGGCTCTTTTTCAAGGACACGTCACGAGAGCATGGGAGACAGAACTCCGACGACAAAATAAACAAAACAAGAAGGATCAACAAGGGAAACAAAAAACAGAATACACTCACAATCAGGCAACTCATCATCGACATTCCCACTCGTAGCATCAGCTCCAATGACAGGATATTTCGCAACTCTTGGCGGTTCAGCAACCGCAAACTCCACATGCGGCGTATCTACCGTCACCCATATATAGAACTTTTTCTTTGTCTTTGTCGCCAGCGCTGTGTGCGAAATAGCGATAGGCAGGTAGGTGGAGTTGGAGTTGACGGTTTGGGAGTTGGAGTTTGATGTTCCAACGGGCTTGGAGCGAATGTTGAGGGTGCGGAGCGCGGTGTATCGGCTGGATGGGTGAGTGAAGGTGGAGATGAAGGGGAGCGCGAACGTGCGGTGGGGGTTGAAGAGCCCAGGACTTCAGCGAGAGGGATTTTGGAGTCCATGGCTATGTTTTCGAAGAGTGCGTTGCGAACGGGCTTGGCGTTGGCAATGAATATGAGACGACGGCTTGAATAGTCTCCACTGGTAGCTGTCGCTGTCTAGGGATGCAGGTTCTACGTGGTGAAGCTTCAGGAGGGTGTCGTATATGGATGAGTGTTGTGAAGTGCTAAGCGATGTGTCCGAGTGGCAGAGTTTCCTTGTATATGTCGTCAGTCCAGAGCGTTCTCTTGAGTACAGCTAAGACAAGGTTTTGCTCGGTCCTTTGTCACGGTGACGTGGGGAATGAACTCAAACTACTATTAAATTATCGGTTGAGTCAGCCTGCTCAGGAGACGTGGGGGGTCTGAATTGTTATGTTATGTACGTATTTGTTGTTTGTATGAATGAACGTATAGCGTCAGAGTCTAGAGTATGGAGACGAGAAAGATGAAAAGAAGGCTTGAAGGGTTGAGTACTCCACAGAGGTGAAGCGTAAGGTGAATGAACGGATGTGTTGAATGATGATGATGATGATGATGATGCATCAACAACAACCGATGTAAAAGTCCGTCCTACTCCTTAACTTAATTATTGCTCACTTGCCTCTTTGAAGCTTTTGAGACAAGATGAGAAGCTGGAATTGGAGTCTTCCTCAGCTTCCGTTCAAATCGAAAATACTAGTTGTACAGTGTACTACATAGTGGTAAACCGCACGAAAAAATAAAAAATAAAAAAAAATCCGTCTTTGGTTTTTCCGCAACTTTTCTCGTCTCGAGTTTTCAACAGCCACCCAGCACCCACCCACCACCGCGCTTTAAGATTATTTTCAAAGAACGTGGTGGTCAAAGGACAGTGGTAACAATGATGGCGTGCAAATGAACATAACATGTTATTTTTAGGTGATTCTGAGGTGTCATCTCTCCACTTCACTCGTTGCGACTTAGAGCAACGTGCATTTGCAAGAAGAATTAACAAATTCGAAACTACATACATACCTACGGAACCCACCCAATTTGCCTAATGCCTATCATTTTTAGTTGTATCAGATGATGAGACACAAAAACGAAAAAGATCCCACCCCACCATCTTTGCCAAAGCCTCATCACCTAATCTTATCGTAAAAAATTGTGATGTAATAATGCGGACTTGTAAATTGAATTTGCAGTATTTAATAATAGTGAAAATACGTCAACGAGATAAATATTTGAGGATTGCGCTTAAACTTGTAAATAGATCCATGGCTATGATCATCTAAAGTTTTCATCAGTGACCTCGAGAGAAACACTCATGCCGTTGACGCTCAGTTCTTATAATTGCAGAACAAAGTCCATTAAGATTGGTCAAGCATCTAAGCATCTAAACTTCAACTTTCAAGAGGTGGGCTTTGCTAAGGACAACCTGTGGGAAGATGGATGCTAGTTTGATTGCAAGTTGATGGCGCCAGTCATCCTCCTCTCTTTTGGGACTTGGCCTTGGACGCTGGGTGGCGGCAAGGAGAACGAATGTCCAAATATCGCTTCTTAAAGCGCTAGATGGTGCCTTCGTGGTTCATCAGTATTAGCTGAATCTTGATTTTTCAAGAGCTTCAAGCTTGTCCATCATGCACAATCTAAAAAGTAAAAGCCCCGGGTGGATCTTCCCTTCGTTTACTAGCTTCCTCGATGCCGATCCTAAATCGGCAACGTCACCAATACACCACAGGGGGCGCTCTATAATGAGAAACCGTCTCTCATATTTGAAAGCAAGGTGAATGTAACTAATGTCCATTCATCCTTTAAGGGTTTTATTGAATGAAAAACCTCGAGCTTTTGCATAATGTTACTTCTGGATAATCCAGTTCTGAATCCATCGTCATTTTCAAACACCTTTGAGACATTGACATTGACCCACTTCCGGTAATTTGTACACGCTGAAGTTCCTTCAAGGTGGAGAAGCCACAAATTTCGTGGAGAGTTGAAAGGACATAATTACTGATGGCATGCATGTGTGGTATGAGCATATGTCGACGGATGAAGATGATGATGATAGATCAATGGTGATAAGGCGTTTACTTTACTTAGTCGCTGTCCCCTTCTCTGCGACATCCGTAGATTTCTTGTTTCGTCCCATCACAATCAATCCACGATGACTGAAACGGTGAGGCGAACACAAACAACAATCAGCAAAACGAAGGGAAGAAACAAAAAAAATTTGAACTGAAGCCACTTCGAAACCTCCTTCATTCCTCAAAACTCTCCACTCCAAGAACCCAACATCCCGTCATCATCCATCCAGGAGCAGGGTTACCCATCAGCACTCATCCAGAAGAGTACCTGCCTGTATTCTACTCTTGCTCTATCGTTAAACCAGTCAGAGAATTCCCCTGTTGGAAAGTCTCGTTCTCAACTGATCAAGAGCCCCGTTGTCTTTTTCTGTTTCACGGGATCCCCAAGTTGGTGCACGCCAAGTAGCGCAAGACTCTGTGCATTCATCACAGGGTGGAATTATTGAGATGGCCTCACAAAGTCTGAGGTCTAGGAAGGGTCAGGAGTCAAAGCAGCAGCTTTTAAAGGATGAGCAAGTCACCACCCACACCTTAACCAAGTCGGAGCTATTGGCTTTGAAGAGCAAGAATGCCGCAGATGACGGATATGCCGTGGCTGTATCGTAAGTTTTAGTCAATTAATTCACAAAGTTTTTGGCTTGCATTTTTCAGCTTGATGTCAATAGTGGGATCGTATTGCATGCTGATCTTATCTTTTCCACACAAAAAGCTCCAATCGTCCTCTTCGCATTCTCCTTGCCACCGAGTATCTTCCCCCATTCGTCTCTGGAATTGCCAACCGTTGCAAAAACCTTGCGCAAGGCTACCGCGACAATGGCCACGATGTCACTATTTGCGGGCCGGATGGAACTGAGGCTGATATCGTCGTGCCTAGTCTCCCCAACGTCTTTTACCCTGCTCAACGGTAAGCCTTCTTCTATTGCCGTGAAGAATCTTTTTGTGTGTGTCCACAAAAGCTTACTTCGATGTTTTTTTGCCTGTCTCCCTTTTGGATGCAATTAGGATGTTCGTCTTCCCACCCGTGCTTCTCCTCTTTCAACTTCTCAACTTCTTCCAAGAGGTGCCATATGACATCATTCACGTTGTCTCGCCCTTGTGCCTCGCCTTTGTTTTCCTCTTACCCTTCTTCAAGCTCCGTGGCGTTAAGATCTACGTCTCTTACCATGTCTACCTTGAATACTACTCTAAATTCTACTTTGGCGATAACAAGATCTTGATCATGTTCTTGGAGGGCATTTACTCCTTCCTCTACTTCATCCCTCTCGTCTGGTTTGCCGACGTCGTCGGAATTCCCTCAAAAACCGCCGACTGGCCCGTGTTCAAGTTTTCCAAGAAAATCCACTACATGAAGTCTGGCCTTAACACCAACGTCTTCATCCCCACCCCCGATAATTACGACCCAACTGATGATAATCCCGACTCGCCTCCTCTTAACATCCCCGCCTCCCTCCTCCCTTTCCCAGGCGCACTCTCGACCTCCACTCCAATCTCCCATGCCGACTCTCTTCTACCCGCCTCAGTCGGTCGTCGTCACGCCCCCGTCCTTCTCTATGTCGGCCGTCTCGCCCCCGAGAAAAACTGCGAGTTCCTTATCTCGGCGCTCCAGCATCCTAGTCTTCAGAACGCCACGTTGATCATTGTTGGTGATGGACCTCAGAAGCCTTTGTTGGAGGCGCTTGCGCAGGAGGTTGTCGGGAGGGAGAATGTGCATGTGCATGTTAAGGAGGAGGAGAAGAGCAAGGTGATTGCGAGGTATGCGAAGGGGATGGTGGGTGGAAGGAGGTTTAGAGTGATTTTCGCGGGGATGATTCATGATGAGAAGGAGATTGCGACTTACTATGCGAATGTAGACTCGTTTGTGAGCGCTTCTGGATCCGAGACGTGAGTATAAATATTTAATTGATTTGAATTCATTGTTAAGTCTCTCTGTCATGGTGCATAAGACTTATATCTCTGGATCTGAAAGTTTATATCAATATTTAACTCTCCTTTTTTCGATAGCTTTGGATTCACTGTCGCTGAAGCCATGGCCTGTGGAACCCCCGCCGTTGTCGTTCGCGCCGGTGCTTTTGCCACCGTTTATCGTATGATTGACGGCTGGATGTACGAGGACGGCAATGCGGATGATTTCGCAGCCCGTGTTGCCAGGGTCACTTCAGATGGTCGCCTTGCTCGTCGTGCCGCTCGCAGGGTTGCAGTAAATGGGTTTTTCTGTTGCCAGCGCTGTGAGGGATCTTTTGAAGATGTATGAGTGGATTGTGGATGGTGAGGGTAAACACCAGAAGAAGATTTCGTCGTGAGTGAAGTGCTATGTATTTTTTTGCTTTAAGCATGGACCGGAGTTTCCTTACCTTGTGTGTGGTTGTTTACGTATTTCTTATCCCTCTTATATTATTTTTTTTGTGTTGACGTGCCGCTTTTTACAAGAGTTTTGTTTCTTTATTCGTTGCCTCCTTTGGAAACTGGACGGCCATAGCAGGGCTTTGACTCTCCACCCACATCATTTTTAGACATTGATCATCATTCCCAATAGGTTTTATTATGATGTGCCTCCATTTGTTTCTTGTTTCTCCTCCGACTTCTCCCTGCTTCTAACAATTTTATTTTCCATCTACCCTTGATTTCGTCGTACGTGCGTTGTATAGTTGTTTGTTGACGAGCAGGGCTATCCTCTTTTTTTATGTCTGTTTCGTAACGTCTCCTTACCAAACTTTGGTTTCTTTATGATTATTCCAAGCATCATAGGAAATCACATTAAATCCTCTTTATCACCTCTTATCATTTCCCCCCAAAAACCCCCTCAACAAGTTAACTTCTTCACCAACAAGTTTCTGTTGTGATTGTCCAGGACCCACAAAAAAAAGCGCAAAAAAAAATTGGTAGAGATGCAAACAGCCATGCTTCCATGCAGACTCGTCAGTCGTCGAGGGTTTTCGGGGACACCTGCAAGCTTGACACAGGAGATTATTAGGGAGAAGCAGGAGGCTATTTCGGAGGCGAGGAAATGGCTTCAGCAGAACAGCAGAAAGTATAAATATGCGGAGGGGTCTGGGAGGAATAACTTTGTGGGGAGGGACGGGAAGGTGAGAACTTTAACACCTTTTTTCCGTGCATATGGTTGAAGGATGGTTTTTGGGCAATGGAACAGTTTCTGATGAGTGTTTTGGAATGCAGCCTTTCCCAATGAACAAGTACTTTACCCAGTGATTCCGTTAAACGATAGCCTCCGTGAAGAAATTTACGTTAAATACCGCAGCAACCCAACCACCGAAACACCACTTAAACTCGCCAACGACTACAGTCTTTCGATAGCTCGAGTGAATGCGATTCTTCGATTGAAAGCATTTGAGCGGAAACAGATCAAGGTTTTCCATACACCTCGCTTTTTTGTTTTGTTAACGAATTTTCAGGAAGGAGATGATATCCAGGTTCATCTTTCACGGGGTATGGAAAGATTACTTGGATCATCTGATTCAAAACGACGGTTGAAGGAGAAGCCCTATGTGTTGACAGCCGAACGTTTAAAGCCATTGTTTCAATTAGTCGATGAGGAGGCGTACATGACACCAGAGGTTTTGATATAAATGCTGGTTTTGGGATTGCTAAACGGGGTTTTTTAGGATGCTGCAGAGCTTTTGGATTTGGAGCCGTATGCGAACCGTGAGATTCGGTTGAACGTGCAGGCGGAGAGGATGGCATTGATGGCTGAGGCTTCGGATGATCATCATGCGGGGTGGGGAGTACGGAGAAGAAGACTTTCTTGTTTAATGATGTGTCGCATGCTGCTGTGAGTTTTTTGTGCATTTTTTACTTGAAAGTTGTTACACTGTATTGATTATTGGCTTGACTAGAAACCTGTGCTATTCGTGAAGGAGGGGAGCAGCCACTGCGGAAGGTGACGCGTGCGGAAAAGCTTACAAAGTTCCTGAACAAGCCTACATACGAGATGTGAGAAAGTTGGAATCGAGGGTTTCAGCTTTTTAATGGTAGCTTTCTTATATGCTGCTATCGTTTCCTTCTCTTCACCTTTCCCAAAAAAAAAAAATACCCTCTTTTGAAGTTTCGCTCAACCGGCACGCGTAAACAATTTTCTTGTTCACTCATTTTTTTTTTAATTCCTTTTCTTGTCGTTTTATTCTGGTTTGATGAACGCTACATGATGGGGGTGTCTTTGTTGACGATGAGGATATGAGGATGGGGATGGTGAGGGTATAAGATTTTAGATGATGGAACGTACGCCTGAGGCTTCGTATGTGTTCGGATATAATATATAAATATGCATAACATGGGTTTCAATTACAAGATATAACACTAAAGTAGAATGATTGCAAATCAAGAAAGAATAAGTTTACAAACGGGAGAGCGAAAACTCAGAAAACAATGCAAAAGTGACCACACTTTGCTCTATAGAATAACCATAGCCCGGGCACACCTCCTCACAGCATTTTCCACCATATCTCTCAACTCCCTCCCTTCCTCTCTCAATTCTTTCCGGATCCCTTCAATCTCCTTCGCCATCACCTCTCGAGCGATAGCCTGCTCCTCCCTTAGACCCGTCACCGCTCGATGCACTTGGGCAACAGCGTCCATCAACAACGCCGCCTCCCTTGCCGCAGCTTTCTCTCTACCTTCCTTCCACACCTCCATAGCGTTCAACCTAGCCTCCACACTTTCATCTCGCGTGATTTCTCGTCTCTCCATACTCTCAACACGCGTCCTCATATCATCCATCCGCAGTTTCCCATCTTCAACACGAAGCCTCACATCCTCCACACGAATCTTGACATCATCCACACGGAGCCTCACATCCTCCACTCGACTCTTGACATCATCCACACGACTCTTGACTTCATCCACCCTCCCTTTTGTATCAACAAAAAGGTGTTGACTTTGCTGTTCAACCCTCTTCACCTCCACATCCACAAACCCTTTTAAATCTCCTACCCGTCCTTCAACACCCCTCACCCCCTCCTCCAACCTCCTCAACGTCTCCCTCGCGCATCCAACAGTCGCCTCAACAACCCTCACAGCACCCTCCTCAACAGCGTGGGCAACGGTTTTCTCGCGGGTCGTCGCATCACGTTGCGCGAGGTCAGAGTGAAGCCGCGCCGCGAGGGAGTGGAGGCGCGTGTTGACGTCGGTGGTGATTTGGGTGAGGTCACGGTCGATTCGGGGGAAGGTGGATGTGGTTTGGGAAAGGAGGTGGGTGTGGGATTGAGTGAGGCTGTCGAGACGGGCGGTGAGGGTTTGGAAGCGGGATTCGAGGGTTTGGAGGTGTTGTGTGAGGGTTTGGACGTAGGTTTCGAGGTCTCTGTATATAAAACAAAATCATATTAACTTTTTTCGTTCAATGGAACGACGAGAACGGGGACAACAGGTATAAAAAGCCTTTTTCACCTCCTTATTTTCGCTTCTTGCCTTCCTACAACTTCCAAACCCCTAACAGCCTCCCCCAACCGTCCCTCTTCCTTCCCCTGATCCCTCACCATAGCCTCAACAACCCGACTCGCCAACCCCCCTCCCAACTCTGCCTCCTCCGATGCCCGTCGTCTTCGCGTGACCATGACAAGCGGCTGAATGGGCGGCGGAGGCTGTTGCGACAACGTCTGCGACGGCGCGTCTCTCATCCAAGTAGGTTGAGGAGCTGGTTCGACACGTTGTTGCAGAGGGTCGTGAGGACGACAAGGATCGTCAGGGTCGCCTTGGGGTTTATCTGAATGGTTGAGAAGCCATGGATGGTCGTGGTGTGGGAACGTTCTCATGGGTCCCGAGTGGACGGCATGTAAAAACAGTGAGGGGGGTTTTTTTTCTCGCTTGGACTGCGTTTGGTATTTGTCTGGGGTTCTTTGTGAGGGATCGACGTTTTTTTTTGTTTTCTATCGTTTTGTGTTTTTCTTGGGGATGTTTGGAGAACAGTCATCGAATCTTGTTGCTTGCCTTTAGTGTATAATGTTATAAACGATGTGCTTCAGGAAAACGATCTGTCTCTTAAAACGGACATGATGCCCTAAAAATGTCTTACTGATAACTTAGCTATTGTGCCGTTGCAATCTTTTTCTGCGTTATTGACGGAGAAAAGGATGAGTCCTTTCAGCCTGCAAGACGAAACCAAATGTAGTTCTATTCAACGTTATTCCGCGTTGATGACACAAATGTCACTATGACGATGCCTAACGTTTATCACTGCCCGGCGGTGAACAAAGCGGTTTGATCCCTTCACTCAGCTTTGCGTAGGAACACAGGAAGCGCCAAAGGTGTACCCCTTTTTCCCAACGATCATACAGCCTGTGTTTTATGAGTGATATAAAATACCTCAACACACTATAATTACTGTTTGCTCCCTTTTGGTCATTGTCAACCCCTCTCCAAATAACAAACTTCCAACATCTCCACCATATTCCCCTTCACCATCCCTATCGAGAAGCACGCTCCATTTGCGCGTGTTCGGGATTCTTGGAGCTTTGCCTCAATCACTTTCGAATGACGCCAGCGGATATTAGATGAACGTGCGTCCCATTCACCGTACGGTTTACTATCTTTTGCGCTTCCAAAACATTGTTGCAAAAACGTTTCCTTACTCCTTGTTTTGACATGCACAGGCGTCGCCGCTACTTTCAAAACACAATCATATCGATCAAGTGACGCGAATGTGCAAAAATAAAACCGCATGTATTCGAGGTTTGCTTCTCCAGCCGGATCATAGAGCCAAGACGTTTACGCCATCGTTATCTTTTCATAGATATCAACCCTTCCCCCCCCCTGAACAGAACCTAAAAAAAAAGTCAACACTGCAAAAGAATACACACGAATCCCTCACACCGAAAATACCCCAACCGCCAAGGTTTACACGGAACGAATCGTGTCAGTCGTTCCGACCTTTTCTCCATAGCTCATAAAGTCTTTCCCACCCTTCCCAAACATGACACCACTAAGCAAACACAAAAATCATTTCATATACGGCACATCAACAACTCCATAAAAAAAAGGGCTTTCGACAAACGCCGCGATTCATCACAACTACCAAGAAAATCAAAAACCCAATCACGTCTATTAATAAAATGGCCGAAAGAAACGACTTTCAAAAAAAAAGTAAATCAAACACAACTACCATAGCCGAAACCAAAAAGGGCGTACTTCTAAAAAAGGAAAATGGGGAGGTGGACGAACTTGAACAGGAGGGGGGGCAAAATCGAATGCAGGCCACGAAAAAAAAAAAAAAAAAGGGAATGAAAAAAAAAACGAACCGAAAAAAGAAAGTTAAAAAAAGAAAATCGAGAAAACGCGTACAATCAACCAAAAAAAAACCACAAAAAAAAACGAATCAACCGCGAAAAGGGGGGAAAAAAAAGGGGGGACAAAAGAAAAAAAAAAGGAAAGATCGCGATGGGGATCAGACACGCCACACTCTAACCCCTCTGCTCCCCCCTCTCCGTATACATCGTCTCCCTAAATCCAGCCGGCGGTCCAAACATACTCGACCCTCTCTGCTTGATGGAGAAACTCGCGCGATTCGGATCCGCACCATCCTCTGACGCAGAGGAGGCGGTGGCAGCGTGTGAGGAGCGTCAGTGTCCATAGAGTAAGGGGCGACACAGGCAAGAGGGAAAGAACCTTCTTGCTTGGTGGTCATGTTAAAGCCATAGACCCATCCATCGTCAAAGGTGCATTTCACAATGACGGGTCGCCAACGTCTGGGAAAAGAGAAAGGGTTAAAAACGGGAATTTTTTTATAAAAAAAAGGGAGGGTTGGTGTTTCAGAAAACGAAAAAAAAAAAGGTAGGCGGGGAAAAAGGAAAGCATAAAGCGTGAACGCGAGGTATGAAGAAACAAAATACGGGAAAAAGAGACTTACAAAGATAAATCTCATCAGAGAGGTTGGGAACGTAATTAAATACCGCCTCCATGGTCTCTGCAATCTGTCCACCCGCATCCGGACCTCCCATCATATGAACACCAGCCGGCACACCAGCACCCGCACCCGCACCCGCACCCATCTCAGCACCCCACCGCCAGCGGTAGACGGCATCTGATCCATAATAGGCGAGCCGCCCGAGATCTCCACCTGGTTCAAGGCATACTGCTGTTGCTGCTGCTGCTGCTGCTGCTGCTGCTGTTGATAAGGTTGCGGTGTAGGCTGCTTGTACTGTTGCTGCTGCTGCTGTTGCTGCTGTTGCTGTTGATCACCATAAGCCGAGTCATTCAATGCCGCGAATCCAGGTCCTGCACCGGGTTGCATGGCTTTGGCCGTGTTGGAGGCGTTGCGACGACGACGCGCGCAGAGGAAGATGCCGACGACAAGGGCGATGAGGACAACGGTTCCACCGACGATGGTGCCAATGAAGATGGGGAGGGAGAGACCGAGGATGGTGGAGTCTGAGGAGGCGGCCTGGGAGGCGGAGGCTGCGGGTGAGGTTGTTGTTGTCACGGGAGGTTGGGTGGAGGTTTGAACAACGGTTGAAGAGGTGGGACGTGGAGCGACAGTGGTGGAACGAGAGGTGGTTGAGGCGGTGAGAGGGGAGGTGGGGAAAACGAATCCGGCAACGTTAGCGCAGCAACTGTCGGGGGTTGACGAGGAGGAACAAAAAGTTAAAGCGGATTCGGGGAGTTGGAAGCCGCAGTTGGCGTCTTCACCGGCAGCGGCAATGGTCACGTTTCGGATGCAGGTTCCAGTGGTAAAATCGACAGTGAGATTGTTGACATAGCTGGACAATTGGGTTAAAAGGCGTTCACGGTATTCACGTTGAGCGTCGGATGGGGTTGCGGAACAGATGGAGGTGTTGCTGTAGATGGCAGAAATGCTTTCAATGAATGCTTGGCCAGAGCTACTGCAAAGAGTGGAGGCGACACCGTTTGGGTTGCATCCGTTTAAGGTACCGACGGCAACGTAGAATCCGCAAACGTGGATGCATAGTAACGGAGAGAGTTTTGAGTGTATCCGGGACATCCGTTGGCAGCTTGGAATCCAGAGACGGCAGCATCACCGGTGACGAGGGAAGCCATGTAAGCTTCAAAGGAGGCAAGGTCGCTGTATGGACGGCCCTCACCTTCCGACGGAATGGAAATGGAGGCATCTGAAAAGAACAAGAGACCAAAAGAGAAGATGCATTAGATTGGGAAGATCCTATACAGGAGTGAATGCATCCAGAGTAGAACAGGTAAATAGACATTACCAGCCCAAGGACTGCAAAACTCGGAACCGGCGAGGGGCAGACATGATGATTGTGCCATGACAGCGATAGGAGCACTGATCAGGAGGAGGCTGACCAACGAGGAAACGACTACCATGGGAGGTGGGTGAATGAGGTTGGATTCGTTTCGTTTCGTTTCGTTCCTTTCGTTGTATGGTTTCCGTTATGGCCTCTACAGTCAGTTTATTTTAATATGTATGTAGCTGAAAAGAAAAATGCTGTGGAGGGTGTTTGTGCGTTGCGACAAGAACTTCTTTTTTAAAAATTTATCCCATTTGTATAACGATAGCGAGTTGAAGAAGGTAGTCAAAGCTTATTACCTTGGGCAACTGCAGTAGTTGAGAATATGGACGTGTGTTGGGATGCAGGTGGCAAGTGAGGAAAGGGGGGATGGGGGACATGAGCAGGTATGAGAGAGGTGTGAGGTAGTTTGTAGAGGCTTATGAGACGTGTGTCTGAGGGGTCAATGCATGGTAATGGTAGGATTGATGTATTAGAGGCGATGAAAGAATATGGTTGACTAACTAGTGAGTAGAGCAGAGTAGAGTAGAGTAGAGTAGAGTGAGTTTGTGAATGTAGAGCACCTCTGTATGTATGTATGTATATATGTACAAGTATTATTATTTATTGGTATATACCAGTATTTATATAGTTGATTGTAGTAGTAAGTAGTTCTTTTGTACGTGTAATATGTACATATTCCAAAATAAACACATACATAATAAATATGAGATATTGAAAAAGCATATGCACTTGCACTATATAAATAATAGAGGACATCATTAGAAATGTGTAAAATATAATAATCTTTGCGTTATAAAAAAACAACTTTTCTATATACAAATTATTTATATTTAGTAGGTGTATAGGTGATGTATTTAAAAGAGATGGGATGGATGCATGGATGGATGATGGATGGATACAACACTTGAAACTATACACCTAAAAGGTGTGTGTGTGTGTGTGTGCCGCACATTTTATATAATAATATTTTATTTTATTTATAACTATAACTAGGTAACACATATATAATATATTTATTACGATTAAAAATTAAAAGAAAAACTGCCCCCATTAATCAACACCACCACCACCACCACCACCTTCATCATTATACATTCATCATCATCATCATCAAATATCATAAAGTCATCAAGGCAAAACAAGGCCCACGTATACCATACATACTGAGTGACTGAGTGAGCGAGTGACTGAGTGAGTGAGTGAGGTTGGGGGGTGTGTGTGTTCATCAATCCATCATCTTCAATCATCAACCATCATCATCATCAACAACATACCATAGTCATCCCATCACCATCCACTGTCAACACCTTGCAGTATCTCTCTCGCTCTCTCTCTCTACCACATCACTACAACAAGTATACCTTCTTTCTTTGGTATATAGTGAGTGTCTTTTCTCTTTCTCTATGATCTCTCTCTTCTTTTCATTCTAACCCTCTCCCCCCCTGTAAAGTCTCCCAAGACATATTAGAGACCACCCAAACCAGCAAAAAGCGTCTCCCATCCGTCAACAGCATTACTGTTCATTTTATACCAGATTAGAAAAGGATTGAACCATGTCGGTGCCTGCGGGTTGCATTAGACTGGAAGGGTCAAATGCCTGTCCAGAGTTTCAAAGTAGGTCTTGTTGTTTTTCTTTTGATCAAGAGTTTTTGGTGCGGTTGAGTAGCAAAAGGAGGAAATGGCCACCACGCACCAAAAAAATGCTGCCCCGGGAAACTAATACCACATCTCTCCTAGACGCTCTCGTCAGCATCGCCAACGTCCCCTTCACCGACGTTGCCACTTTTGATACCTACATCCTTGACCTCGATTCCCTCATGACGCTCGGCTTTGACTGTCCAACCTACGCTAGGACCTCGCTCCAATTTTACCAAACCACCTGGTGCGCCTTCCTCGTGGATGCGTCGATTGAACGATGTGGAGAGAATGGGGTCAACCAGGTTTGCAGTAACAGGGTGGACATGTTTCAGAAGACGCTGGCGGCGGCGTTTGCGGATGCGACGCAGTGTAACCCTGTTGGAGGGGCGGATGCGGTTCGACAACGGGGGGAGACGTTGACAAGTATGGAGTTGTTGGCGAGTAGGGTTAGGGAGAGTAACCCGTGCGTGGATGGAGTTGGCACAGATTTGACACAGTGTGGTGAGTACCCTTTGTTTTAAATCCTTTTTGTTGAAGTCTATGAATGGGTTTCATGGGGCATGCGCAAGGTGGTTTCGAGGGATGGTTAGGCGCGTGTGTTTGTTTTGGGTTGATGTGGTGACCAAGGTCGTTCGGGGAAGGGAAAATATAGACTTATTTTTATCCGTTCCCCGGCCTTCAGCGCTTCATTCTTGCCACAACACGCCCATAATCGTTACCCTCGAACCTTGATCGCTCCTCTATTGCTTCAACCCTTATTATAGTTTGTGCTGACAGTCATCAACTGTCATGTCTGCACCCAAATTTTCTCTATTTCCGTCACGTCACACAATGCCGTTCTCCCTTGTAACACCCCACGCTAAAAACCGTCTTTCAAACAACCAACAGGTTTCTCAGACCCCGCTAACGCCATCACCTACTGCGAGACCGCCAGCCAAATCGACAGCTGCTGTGGTCGCGTCGCAGGATTCACTGGTCCCACCATCCCGGCCTCCACCGTTGTTGCCCCCGTCATCCCCTCTGCACCCGCCGCTCCAGCCGGCCCCGCGCGTCCCAATAACAGTCTAACCCCAGCCCCCACCAACAACGCGATAGGCGGCGCAGCTGCCGTCCCCACCACCACCACCACGCCATCCTCCTCCTCCTCCTCCTCCCCAAACTTCCTCCTCATAGGCGGCGCAGCAGGTGGAGTTGTTCTCCTCGTCGTCATCATCACGGTCTCCATGTTGATCATCAAGAAACGTCGTGGAAGCTCTTCCCGACGCGTGTCGATGGAGGCTGTTGGGTTGGCGGATATGGGTGGTGAGAAGGTGGCTGCGAGCGTGCCGCCTGGGTTTGTGAAACCTGCTAGTGGACAGTTTGATGAGACTGGACGGTTGATGGCGGATGTTGCGCCGCCGGGGCGTGGGACGCCTGTGGGTGGGATGCGGCAGGGAGCGGCGATGCCTGGGCAGTCAAAGTATCCGCCGCAGGGGATGCAGCAGCAGGGGAGGTATCAGCCAACGCCGCCGCCGATGGGGCGCCGCAGGGTGGAATGATGGGAGCGACAAAGGGACAGCAGTCATCGCCGCAGGGATATTCGGGGGGATGGGAGGACAGCAGTCGCCGCCGCAGGGATATCCGGGAGGAGGTGCGGGGATGCCACCGCCTGAAGTTTTTATGGATGGGGAAGGATGGAGATGTTGGATGTAACGATGGAAGTTGTCTACAATTACGTCCCTAACCTTTCCGATGAAGTTCAACTCTGTAAGTTGCCCATTCTTTTCATACCCTTCCTCCCCAACTACCTACTCCTCATTTATTAACGCGTTGAATCTTTTTTTTAATCGTTTACTCTAGTTGTCGGTGACCCTGTCCTCGTGAAATGCAAATTCGACGACGGTTGGGGCTACGGCATCAACCTGACCACCAACGAAGAAGGCTCCTTCCCTCTCGCGTGTCTCTCTGGTTTCGCCGATCCCCCAGAACCTCCACCCAACGTCCCATCTCTGAAGCTCCTAGTCTCCGTGTTCGTCAACGCATGTCCTCTATCTACGGTCCCCCTCCCACCTTTAAAACCGGACCATCCAACGGAGCAAGGGACAGTGAGTATTATGCACCGGCGACACCACCGCAGGCTGTCAAGAAATCGACCACAAAGAAGTCGACGGCGCAGAGAGCTCCAGTGGAAAGCTTTTACCCGCAGAGTGAATATGACGCCGCCGCGCTTCCACAGCCCCAAAGAGTACCCGTCGATTCTTATTACCCTCAATCCGAGTATGACGCTGCCGCGCAACCACAACCGCAACGAGTGCCCGTAGACTCTTATTACCCTCAATCCGAATATGACGCTGCCGCTCAACCACAACCCCAACGCGTCCCAGTCGACTCTTATTACCCTCAATCCGAATATGACGCTGCCGCGCAACCACAACCCCAACGCGTCCCTGTCGATTCTTATTACCCGCAATCCGAATATGACGCTGCTCAACAACGACCTCCCGTCGATTCCTACTACCCCGAAACCGAATATGACCCAAAGACGCCACAGGGTCAACGTCCACCTGTTGACTCTTATTACCCCCAAACCGGAATATGACCCGAAAACACCACAGGGTCAACGACCACCTGTTGACTCTTATTACCCCCAAACCGAATATGACCCAAAGACGCCACAGGGTCAACGACCACCTGTTGACTCTTATTACCCGCAATCTGAGTATGACCCGAAAACGCCACAGGGTCAACGACCACCTGTTGACTCTTATTACCGCAGAGTGAATATGATGGGAGACAGGGAGTGGATAGTTATTATCCTCCCATGCCTGCAAAGAAGGGGGATGGGGAGTATGATAAGGGGAACTTTGAGAGGGTTGAGAGTATGTATGCGCCAACAGAGTCTGGGCAGACGTATAGGAATTATTAGGTGGTTGAAACAGTGATGTCATGTTCCTTTTCTTTTTTTTTAGTCCCCCGCCTTTCTTTTCTTTTCCATGCGTTTTTGTCGATTCTGTGGTGGCTTTTATGGGGTGATGGGTTTTTCTTTTCTTTTCTTTCTGCATTCATCTATATTATACATATCCTTTTCTTTTTTTGAAATTTTTGTTGCGAGTTTGCTGGTCTTGTGGTGTACAAGTTTGTGTGTGTTTTTTGCATTGTTTGCATATGGGTGTTTTTTTTTTTTTGTCTTGCCCAATTTGTTAAAATGAGCTGTTAATAACGAACAGAGTTTGAATGAGGTTTTCGTTTGTTTAAAAACCTTTTTTTTTTAAAAAAAGCGACGAGACCTTTATAAAAATTGGTGAGTGAAGACAACTCGTCGTGTGTGGGCGTGGCGGTCGCTGGCGGAACGTGCAGAGTCGTCGGTGCACGTGGATTTTCTGAATTGTTTCATTGGGGAGGAAATTTGTGACAATTTTCTCTAGTTTTTAAATTATTTTACGCGTGCTTTGGTGGTATTGTCCAGAGGTATAAATATGGGAGTTGGAAAAGGTAAATGATCTCCGCCTCGCCTTATCTTCCAGAACCTCTTTATTGAACTTGAGCCATCCGTTAAAGTCTTTTGGGGGGTGATAACGTTATAGAGTGAAATAATATTTTACACGTTTATTTGAGGGATAAACGGTGAGTGTGATAGGATTGTATTAGTAGAAGGATGTGAGAATGCGAGGATGAGTGTATGATTGATTGTTGGGTGGATGGATGGATGGTATGGGGATGGTGCATAATTAGACTTTTGTCGATTGTCAAAGCTTGAATGATGTGTATAGCTAGACTCTTCATCTCTATTTCTTTCTCCCTCCCTCTCTCCCTTAATCATCTCCAACGAAGCCATACACCAATTTTCCATCATCTCTTTATCTCGTTATGCATCATCTCCTCTGATCCCATCATCGCATGCCCCCCTCATCCAATATTCGTTTGACGCCCACCACACCTCCAATAAACAAAACACCAGCACATGGGTCAGCCCTCGCAATCCTATTCGTCTTGAGCCTGTGACTTGTCTCTGCGAATTGTCACCGAAATCCAATTTGCAAAGATTCCCACACACCATCATATTCATCACCCATCACCTGAAAAAGCTACTAATAATGGAGGCACGTCCTTTGAAACAGGAACAGAAACATCACCACCAGCACGACTACCTCCACAGCGACTTTCAACGGGAAGCAATGATGATGACAACGACGACAACAACAAAATCTGATAGTGGTGTTGGAGGCACCTTTCAACAACAACAACCTTTGCTTTCATCGCCACATCCACCTCCTACGTCGTCATCACCACATCCTCCTACTCTCAAGCACCAAGACCAGCAGCATCATCAATATCACCACCATTCATCATACGATCAGAAACAGCAGCCACAACTCCGTCGCAGCAGCATCCTCATGCTCTCCATTAACCCGTACCCTCTCTCCTCTTCTTCTTCATCACTCTCCCTCACCCCAAACTCCATCACAACCCCACCTCCCTCCATTCGTCTCTTCCCTCAGCGCCACCCCCGTCGCTACCTCGTCTGCATCTTCCTCCTCCTCATCTCTGGCGCCCGTCTCTCCTCTATCCTTAACCACCACCACAACACCTCAAGACCACCCCCACCCTCCTACTCCCCCTCCTCCTCCTCCTTCCAGGAAACACCAGAACCACCACCCCTCCCATCATCAACCCTACAATCAACCTCGTCTACAGATCACATCTCATGCCCACCTCCCTGAAAACCTCACCTCGTCAACATCGCCAACAACCTTTAATTGACGATCCAAACAGGATTTGCGTGGATAACCCAGATGCTTGTGTCGGAAGCACATTGGCTTACGTCCCACAACCTACCTTGGAACACGTCCGGACTGCTCAACCCGGTATGCAGTTTCTTCATGGCGTCGCGAGCGGTGACGCACTGTCAGATAAAGTCATGTAAGTTTGTCACAACTTAACCACCCTCAACCCACAACCCAACACGCACCGAACAAAAAAAACAAAAAAACAGGCCTAACCTTTCCCATTCATCAGAATCTGGACTCGCGTCACCCCACCCCCATCCCGCGACCCTTCAAAACCCCACCCTCCATTCACAGTCCGCTACGACGTCTCCCTCTCCGCCAAAGGTTTCGATCATACCCTCCCAGGCTCTCCCCCAACCGACCTCTCCGACGCTCCCCCCTCCTCACCGGCCACGTCATCACCGGTCCCGAAGTCGACTACACCATTAAAATCGATCTTGAAAACCTCACCCCATCCACCACCTACTACTACCGTTTCAGCGTGAACTCGATCCAATCCCCAACAGGCATGACCCGCACCCTCCCCATCAACCACACCAACGCGCTCAATTTCGCCGTCGTGTCGTGCTCAAATCTGCCCAGGGGGTATTTCAACGCTTACGCTAATATCGCGAGACGGGAGAATGTGGATTTCGTCGTACACCTTGGGGATTATTTGTATGAGTATCGGAATGGGGAGTATGGGGATGGGACGGAGTTGGGGAGAGTGCCATACCCGGATCGGGAGTTGGTGACGTTAGAGGATTATAGGTTGAGACATGCTCAGTATAAGGAGGATCAGGATTTACAAGCACTGCATAGAGTCAAGCCTTGGTATGTCATATGGGGTGAGTTCATTTCCAAAATTGTCTCTATAAACCCTCCCCCGCCCGCCCGAAAACGGTCCGGTCCTATACCACTTTATTTTTTGATCAAAAAATATAAAAGCAATGATATGCTAACTAAACTATAATCACTAGATGACCATGAATTCATCGACAACTTTTGCTGGCGGCGATTCCACCGCCTGGACCAGCAGCCCCCGCATGCCCTCCGCCCTCCGCGCCTACTTTGAATACCTCCCGATCCGTGAATCCCCTCTCCGCACCTCCATCTACCGCACCTTCCACTTTGGTTCCCTCATGGACCTCATCCTCCTCGACACACGCATCATAGGACGTGACGAATCGGGTGTCTCCAACACCACCCTTCTTGAAAGCGAGTCGCGAACGATATTAGGGGAGGAGCAGGAGAAGTGGTTGGAGGGGGAGTTGAGGGAGAGTGTGAAGAGGGATACCAAGTGGAGGTTTTTGGGGAATCAGGTGGTGTTTGCGACGATGGATCATTGGGGGGTTGGGATTAATGCGGATGCTTGGGATGGGTATCCGGCGAATCGAAGGCGGGTGATGGATTTTTTGGTGAAGGAGAAGGTGGATAATGTCGTTATATTGACGGGAGAGTAAGTATTTTAGCATTTTCTTTAATCTTACTTAATAATTTTTTCTATTTTATTTTATTTTTATTTTTTTCTCTTACGACCCGTCGATCATGGGAACGAAAACCAACTTTAAACAGTTCTCAGTAAAACTAACAACTTCCTCTCACCTTCAGCATCCACACCTCCCTCGCCTTCAACGTCCCTATCGACCCCTGGAACACCACCACCTACGACCATCCACCGGCCAAGGCTCCCACCTCGTCGAATTCGTCTCCCCCTCCGTCACCTCCCCCTCCCCCCTCGAATCCATCCATCTCGGTTTCCTCAACCCCCTCGCAGAACGTCTCCTCCTCTCAGCCGAACCCCACCTCAAATACATTGATCTCAGTCGTCGCGGCTACATGCTGCTCGACGTGACCGAGGAACGGGTGGTGTGCGAGTATTGGTATCCTGTCACTGTGAGACGACGCATGGGGGAGGAGGTGTTGGGGGCTCGTGTTGAGACTACAAAGGGGAGTGGGAGGATTACGAGGATGGAGGTGTTTGAGGGGGAGGGAGAGGGGGCGCCTGTGCAGGTCAAGGCGCAGAATATGTTTTCGAGTGGTGGGGAGATGGTGACGCGTGAATCCCTTCATTTGTCCGCCATATATTTTTGTTTGTTTTTGTTTTGCATATTAATTGTACTCTACAGTTTCATATCTTCCTTGCAGGTTTCATCACAAATGTGTTTTGTTTATATTGTTGTTTTTTGTACCTCTTCTCATCTGTCACTTTTCATGAACACGTCTTGTTTGCATTTCTTGTGTTGGTCGGACGTTGAGCTTGGTTGTTAATATTTGCTCAACCGTCCAGGAAAAACTTCCCAAATATTATAAAAAAAATAGCATCAAAACTTCCCTGAAAAAGTATCAAAATCTTTTCTCAATAATATCTCAAGAAATGAAAATTGCATCCACGCATATTCACTCCCTCTTTTTTTCATTCGCCTATTTCTATATACACACCACAACCGGAAGAATAATAAAAACAAAAAACGGAACAGGAAAAAAGTTGGGCTAGGGCGTACTCGACAGGTCATTTAGCAACAATATATGCTTAAAAATATATATATATAAAAACACAATCACCAATTCCATTCATCGCTCTTCTTCCCGCCCTTCTCCTTCACCGGCGACTTTCCCCTCCCCTGCCCCGTCGTCACCGCCTCCCCACCATGCCACTCCCACTCCTCCTCCTGCGACCTCCGTCCCCGCTCCCACTAGGTCCTCCCCGTCCCGCCCCCTCTCACTTCTAAAAAGACTCTCATTATCCCCAAACCCATCAATCTCATCATCGACACTCTCCATAGGATTGTATGGCCCATTACTACTATTAGGGCCCTATGGAACGCCCCAATAAAATTAGACAACACCCCGCGGTTGTCGAGATTAGAATCGGCAGAGCTGTTCATATCGGTGAGCGGGATCATGCCTGTCATGCGATTTTGGTGGGTCGTCCGGTAGCGGTTGTAAGCGATAAGACGGCACCACCTACAACACCGAGAAGGGCGATCTAAAAATAAGTTAGTGATGTTGAAACGTTTTCGGGCTCAACGAAGGTTTGAATTGATATATAGTTAGTGGGAGGAAGGACTTACGGAAATGAGAACGGTGCCGGGAGAACTACGGTTAGATTCATCTTCATTGTCTTCATCGTCGTCACCACTGACTTGTTCATCAGAGGCAATGCGGGTAGGGATGATGACGAGAGTTGATATCGAGGTAAGTGTGGATGGATGTGGTATCGAAGTGACGACGTTACGTGTCTTTGTCCTCGTCGCTGTGGTTGTCACTGAAGTCATAGTCGAAGATAGGCTGCTCGAGGCTCTGATGACGGTGGAAGGAGGGTAGGGTTTGGGGCTATGATGAAGTCTTGACCGAGTTTCGCCATAGGCTGGAATTGAAGCCATGCACCAGACTTCGCAGAGGTGGAGGAGATGATGGAGCCCGTGAGGATGATGGTCTCGAGTATGTCGGTGGTGAAGAGGAGGATGGAAGGGTCGAGAGCGTAGCCGGAAGCGACGATCGGGGAAAGTTTGCTTTGGACGGAAGTCTGAAAAAGCATAAGCGATTTCGTTTCAGCATTACCAAAGTAATTGGTAAAAAAGGGGAGTGGGCAAGTAGAGGGTAAATACCTCTCCAGTCTTTGCGTTAATGACGACTATGAATTGGGTACTTTCAGCTTCACCCCTGAATGGAAAAAGCATAGGGAACCTAGAACACTGTGTAAATAAATAATGCCATTGGCACAGAATTTGAAAACGACTCACAATGCCAAATCCTCCCCGGAATACGTTCCAGAAACATAAACAGACGGTGCTCCCTCAAGATCATCAACCGCAATACTAATCCCGGCGCCGTCCCCTTTCTTCGGCGCCGGAAACATATGCGTCCAAAGCTGCTCAATCTCACTTTCTTAAAACACATCAGAGAAGATGAAAAAGATATCACCAAACCTAACGCCAATTTCACAGCCGACACAAACCCAACATCAACTGTCTTCTCTTCACTTACTCCCAAAAACTTTGATGCAGTCCCCACAAAACGTCCCTGAACGTACACATTACAAGCAGGCCCTTCAAGCGGGCTCCCTTTGATCCCAAAAGCGTCTCCACGGGTATCATCACCAGGTGCTGGGAGAGCGCCTAATTCAACTTCAATCACAGATCCCTTTGATGTAAAGGTGGAGAAGGGGAGATTCGAGTCAACGGTTTTGTCGCGTTTGCCGGTGAATACGGATATTAGACCAAAGCATTTTCTTGGGATTGTTTCGCAGGAAAGAGAGGCGATGATGTAGAGAGTTGCGCTGCCACATGCGCTTTGACGGAGGACGCCGGTTACGATTTCGATGGTACTAATGGACGGTTTCCTGTCGCTTGCAATGACGGCACGGTACTCTCCATCATCCGTCCCAACTTTTAATAGAAACGGTCGAACGCCTTCACTGAATATCGAGTTTTCTCGTTAAGATGACGATATTTATGATTTAAATCCTGACCTGGTTAAAGGCCTGAATCCAGTTATCCCCAAGTCCAATGTCCCAGAAAACGAACTCGCAACCTGCACGTCATGATCTTCATCAAACAAAATACTAGCTCCCAGCCTTAACCCCTTAAAAGGTGCATCATCAGGAATAAGGTAAAGCACCTTTGCCCAAACAAATTCCCCCTATTATTCATCTTCCCAATTGCAAGACTCTCAGAGACGGTGGATCCTTATATCGTCAGCAAAAGAAGTTATGGTTTAGAGTTCACCTCTTGAGCTTTTGACTGACCCATCGGCAAATTGTAACTTTAAAGAAGCCCCCCTGAAAAAAAAAGCTACAATGACGTCTCCGTCCAATTTAGAGTCTTCTGTTGCTCGAATGGGCAAGATATCGGCCATGCGGACTGATACATCCTTTGAAGAAATATTGATAAACGACATTTTTGCTCGAGTGTCCAGGAACACGACGTAGGCGGATGTATTGCCTATGCAACAAACTTAAGCAATTCATTATTAAAATAAAATCTTTACCGGAAGCGGATTCAGATTCAATGACAGATGCGTTGACTGCATAGCTTGGAGTGGTGCCTTGGTATGTTCCGGCAACAGCGACATCCCTATACAAGCCCAACCTTTTTTAAAAAAAAAACGATATCTAAATTGAGTAAACATAC
Source organism: Chytridium lagenaria (assembly GCA_025449115.1). Lineage (NCBI taxonomy): Eukaryota > Fungi > Chytridiomycota > Chytridiomycetes > Chytridiales > Chytridiaceae > Chytridium > Chytridium lagenaria. The sequence continues at coordinate 138,790 of JAHLKC010000050.1, forward strand.
CATGTTGAATCAAACAAATTGACAGTCCGGTCAATCCGTAGCCATGATTTTGGTGAAGGCGAATCGAGATAAAAAGCACCTAAGAGGACCAAAAAGGGTCAGATGCTTAGATTTACTTAATAGTAGTCTCCCGTGCAATCAATTACGGATCGATGCTTTGGAAACGACGGACACTATATTCTTACGTTCTGAGCTTGATTGTGCATGCGTCGGTGCGGTCAACAGGATGCATGTGGCAACCAGCGGAGAGATCAGAGTCCTCACCAAGCTTCTTGTTTTCATTTTGTTTTTGTGGTAAAATTTGTTTCAAGGTGTCCGTCCATCCCAAAGACATTGTGGTGTCGGGAGACACCTGTCTACCTAATCGAGACAGGATTAGGAGGCATACAAGGAGCAGAGGAATAGATGATTTCACTAGAAGAAAAACCGGGGGTATTTTGAGTCTGTCAGGATTCAACGGTTAGAGGCGTCATAATCAATGGTTGGCTATCACTGACGGCTATGTTCGAAGCTGTCCCGCAATTCATCATTGTCGTTGAGTCAATGTGCGTCATGTTCTAGCCGCAATTAGCGTCAAATTTAAAATCAGCGACACCATTCGCGACCCGATGGACCATGAGAGGGACTGAAGTATCTCGTAACGCTTACAGTTCTCTGCACTAAAAACGCAAACTTCAATCACAGTGACGTCGATGCCTTCAGAAAGAATTTGCCGTATGGCATGCTTTGGCTTAATGCTTAATGAGGCTGGACAAAGGGAACGGGATTCGTCTGGATTCAGAATTAATGAGCATTGATGGCGGAGGATGGTATTGAGGATAACTATATGGAGCGAATATGGTTTCCAATAACGCCTTGGGTTGAGACTTCTCTTATCAACCATCCAAAATGCAAGGCGTCTTCCACAGCATGTTCAGTTGCCAGCAAACAAAAAACACCTTCGCATAGTTTTTTCTTAGTGTTGTTCCTGTGATAGTTGAAGAGTGTCTTGTCAATATGTGTAATAATTGATCCATCCCATGATTTATAATTCGTTCAAATCATCTTTAAACGCTCCTCTTCCTCCGTCCCCAGGCCCTGATCACTGCTTGACTTGCAATGAGGTCGATTGTAAAGGCCTCTCTTCAGTCTCCACTGAGGCATAGGGTCACTGTGTCATACCACATTGGACAGACTTTCTGTAAGACAGTATTTTGGATGAAGCTGCATACAATATGCTGATGGTCGGCGACGGCACAATGCTGATCCGGTGTGATGATGTGTGTGTGTTGTGTAAGATTTACTGTTAAAGGATGGATGGGTTAGCTCCTCTCTCCTCTCTCTTGTCCTCGACTTTTGCTGCAACTTGCAAGAGCTGACATCAATCCATCGGCTTTATGAGGCTCGTGAGTCCAAAATCGATCTAAGGTTTAGACACTTGCATCATTCACTGTCGTGTTTGTTTGTTTTGTGTCTGTAATCTGCAATAATAAATTTAAAGAAGCGATTGACACAACAAACATGGCGGAAAAAAACAAATAATTAGAGACAACTCTCGCGTCTTGTGTTTGTATGTTTACAATGTCTTGTTTACACAAACAACACGGCGATGTTGACGATAAGGCTGGAGCAAGGGGCCTTAAAGCCCGGCCATTGCATTCCCTTTGACATTGGTCCTGCTTTTTCTTCAAACCGAGCCCTTCTCGCCTAACCAACCTGCAACGTCAAGCCGTTGTCGCAACTTCGCCAGCGACTTACTTTAAGAGTTTGATAATCGTCACTGGACGCGGAACATGGTCCGAGTTCTCTTGTATTGCCTTGCTCTCCCCTTGATGGGGCAGATGCTGAATGGTAAGCTTTTCCTGTACCATCACCGTTTTCTGCTTTCTTCTTTGATCTCGGCTTAGATTGATATCTTTGCAGTTCGTGGTGCACCGACCTTTGACCCTCGCATCGATGGAGACGAAATCTTGACAGCAGGGGCAGACGACACCCAATCCAATGATGCCATGGTGGCCCTGATGTCTTGGCTTGAATACTCGAAACAAGTCTTCCCCATATATAACAAGCAAGAGAGTGTCCAAATCAATGCAAGAAACAATGATGGCTCAGGGAGAGTCGGGACACCCGAGTTTAAGGCCACCGCTTCATCGTCGTCCGGATCGTCTTCTACAACAATGACATCAAGTCGTCATTCGTCAAAATCCTCAAAACGCAAGACATCCTCTTCGAAAACATCCAAAGTCTCAACAACAAAAGGTGAGTTCCTGTCATCTTGTGCAGCACTTTTCTCATTGGACATTTCTAACCGTTGATAAAGCCCCGCAAAAAGATGAGAAAGATGGCTATGACTATGGAGCCGCTATGACCACCACGCCTATGAAGAAAACAACAACAGCATCTATGACTTCGTCTAAAAGCTACGCAAAGTTCACGACATCAGTCTCCTCGTCGCATTCAACCTCAAGCTCACCATTCACCAGCACACGGAAAACATCGACGGTGGCCTCTACCAGCTCGCGTCTCCAGTCTGCTTCAAGAAGTAAAAGTTCAGTCTCAAGTCATTCATCGACCACTGCGAGCTTGGCCTTGTCCACAATGACTTCGATGATAACAAGTGGCAGCAGCAAGCGCACAAAATCCATCACCCGCACTCGCACCACATCTTTTTCAACATTGACAACAGAACAGGAGAGAAATTTGCCTTCTTCGTTCCCTGATGTCACCGGTGCTCAGTTTTGGGACGCAACCTCTTCACTGTATGATGAATTTGACGGAACCGCCACCTCTTCAGTCACCGGCTCCGCGTCTACCAAAGACAGAGGTTTTGCTACTTCAACTTCAAGTACACGTACAAAGTTTTCTTCATGGTCAAACGTTCTAAGAGTACAACAAGAGCTCCATCGACCTCTGCAAAAAAAATCAAACATATCCCAAACTCGCACCGCATCAAGTCCCATCTCCACTCTTATTGGCATCAGTCAAGGAAGCTCTGGTACATTTGGGATCACGTCAGAAGTTGAAGATGTTCCTTCTTCTCTAGGAGATATCTTCACTCGGTTTTCAGTAAACGCCACGACTACACATTCCGTATCTACTGATGCGTTGTCTGAGGTGTCCCTTGAGTCTGCTGAGTCTCACACATTTTTCAGTGACTCTACATCTGACGCTGAGGAGATGGTGACCACCACTGGTCTAGCGCCAGCGTCAGGCCCTACCACGTCATCTTGGAAACGGTCGTCAATGAGTAGAACTGGCTCTTGGACAAGGACTCGTAGTACATCCATGCGTAGCAGCAGAGGCATTTCTGCGTCTCCAACAGAGGCTACTGCCGGGTTGTCTGACGCAGTGGATCGAACAAGCAGGAAAGTAACCGGTACCTCTTCTGTCAGCACGTCACCGGAAGACGCAAGCTCGTCTACTCTTGCTTCTTCAACTGAAGACCTGAATATCTTCACTTTCCAAATACTTGCTTCACCAGCCATTCCTAGAGAAATTACCGAGACGGGAACAGAGGACGCCTCGTTTGCTACCACCACCCTTCCTGATACTTCTGCTGATATCAGTTTTACTACGGTGACACCCACCGATGCCCCTACCCAGATTCTTGAAGACGCGGTTTCACTTGTAAGCAGTGATCTTGAGGAGCTTACAACTGTGACTGAAGATTCGACGGAAGCTGGTGCGAGTGAGACGGCAGCTGAGACTGAGATGGCGTCAGAAGTGGCAACGTCAACATTGTCGCCCAATTCTGAAACTACTGAGGCAGCTGCTAACGGTGAACCAAACGGTGATTCTACTCTCTGTCGGAAAGTGAGGCCACAGCAACGGAAGTTATTACGACGATGGCTTCGTCAGACGACAGGTCTCTTCCCACTGAAGCTTCTTTAGTCGAAGTTGTGACTACCGAATATTTGAGGAGTGACGGAGACTGGGTCAAGTGATCAACCGGAAGAAACTGCGACAGAGTTAGCTTTTTCAGAGCCTGAGGCTACGGAGACCTTGGTGCCTGAATCGACGGAGACTTCAGAGCCTGAGGCAACGGAGACTGCAGTACCTGAATCGACAGAAATCTCTGAGCCTGACACCACGGAGACTTCAGAGCCTGAGGCAACGGAGACTTTTGGATCTGAAGGAAGGGAAACTTTAGAGCCTGATGCAACAGAGACGTCAGAGTCTAACGCGACGGAGACTTCAGAGCCCGTGGCAACGGAGGTCTCTGAGCCTAGCACGACGGAGACTTCAGAGCCTATAGCAACGGAGGCCTCTGAGTCTAACGCGACGGAAGCCTTAGAACCTCAAACAGCGCAGACCTTTGGGCCCTGACGCGACAGAGACGTCGTCTTCTCCCAGACTCAGAAGAGCTACAACCAACAGAAAGTTTGGACCTCTTTACAACTGCCGAAGAGACCGTTGCTGAAGCAACCTCTGAGGCCACATTGGACGCCGAGGAAAGTCGCGAAGGTTCAAACTTGGGGCCAACGCAGACTTCCGAGGCTTCTTATGTTGATACAACTGCAACAGAGACAGGGGATCCTACCATCACAGAAGATTCAGTGGCTCCGGAGACTACCGAAGAAATTGGGGTATTCACTTCCACCTCGGATCCAAACGCAACAACAATCACCTCTGCAGCACAAACAGCAGAATTCTCTACCGATGCTGAAACAGAGACTACAGAAATAAGCGCACTACTACCACGACTTCGACACCTGAACCTACCTTTGAAGTCGTACCCTCAGGCCCCGTCGTCGTGTCGTTCTGCCCATCATGTGGTATTGACAGGTTCTCATTTGAACCGCCTTGCTCAGCCGGATTGGAATGTACAGAAAGCTGGATCGGAAACTTTTGTAAATGCCCTCCTGGATTTAAATCTTCCACGGATAACTTGGACGTGAAGAAGCAGTGGAGGTTTGAGGATGAATCAAACTCGGTATATGTGCCACCAGGTAACTTATACCCTCCTTCGTCTTTTATTCTTCCTCAAAGTAACCAATCCCATTTATTTATTTTAATAGGTATCGAATGTAATGTACCTTGCACGTCAACCTTTGGCCCATACGCCTGCGGTAAGATTTTTGTTCACTTTTTTTTGTGGCTAAGTATATATTTAATACAGTCGAAGTCCCCATCGCCATTTGCATCAACTGAAAGCCGTAAGCTTTCCGATGGACTATTTTTTGAAGATATGTAGCTCTATGGGCTTTATTACCGCGTGTGCTTCTTTTACATACAATACTATTTATTAAATACAATGATAATATAAAGTCAATTCACGCCCTTCTTGACCTCCAATTATCCTCATCTTCATCGTCTTCGACAACCTTCCGTATCTTTTTTGCCTTCTTGATTACAGAGATTTTGACGCTGCTTGGAGCCGCTCTCTTCTCTCTCAAGCTCTTCAAACTCGCAAGCTTGTCGAACAATCTCCCTTCATCTTCTGCATCATCCAACACTATTTCTTCCTCCTCTTCATCCTCTTGCGCTGCTTTCACTTCAGCTTGATCGAGGTGATCTCCAATCTCCATCTGAAACTGCCTGAGTTGTTCATCCATGGCTAAAGCGTCCTTGTCGACAACAACGGCGCTTTTTGAGACGACTGCGGAATCGAAGAAGCCGGCTGGAAGCTTGTCATTGGCTACATCAGATTCTGCGGCGTCAGGGTCAGTCGCTATAGGGTCTTGGGAGGGGTCGGATTGTGTGGATTGCTTGGTGTCGTCGGATAGTGCAGCTTTGTGAGGCTTTCCGTATATAGGTTGTGCTTTTGAGGCGATTGAAATCGCTTCGTTGGCGTTGGTACTGTTGGAAGTTGAGGGTCGATGTGACTGCTTGGATTGCTGGAGGACTGGAGCTTTGTCCTTGGGAGCCTCTGCTTTCCGCAGGGCCTTCTTCTGACGAAGCAGTTTCCGTGCGTCCATATATTATTTTTCAAGCGAAGTTGTCCTAAAGGTTACAATTATAACCCTTTATTATTATTGCTGCTCTGTACCAACCGACTTCAAATTATAACAGACGGAACCTGGAAAAGGTTTGAGGTCAGGGAGGACCACAAGGCTCCCCTATCCACTCTGTGTTGAGCTGCAAAAAGCTGCTTCACATTATGGAATCGGGATGTTCTTGGTGCCCTCAACATTATACGATGTTGCATTATGGTCGCAATGGGCCATGATTACCCCTTGCATAAGGACCTTCCCATGCACCGGTAAGACGACGAACCCTTATCGCGTAGAGTGTCGCCCTCACCAGATGACGGGCGAGAAAGCTTTCGAAAATGGCATAAATTTTTACAATAATATCGATGATCAAGAAAAAAGAAATAAAAATACAGTGTATGTGAAAGGACTTTTTATTTATGTGAAAGGACTTTTTTATTTACTCATACAAAAATATGGAATAACATAAAACACGGAATCATGGAGGCTATGTTAAAAGGCTGAACTGGGAAACGATGGGTTTGAAAAAACGAGGAAAATCAAAGGTTAGCCTTGAAGAACGAAACAGTATCGTTCAAGGACTCATCGCGAGCCTTACGAGTGTCCTCCTCTCCTTCATTGCCACGAATAGCAAATCCGTGTAAGTGTTTGGAAAAACCTTATAACACAACGAAAATATTAATAACTTTGAGTAGACAAAAACAGGGGGGCGGGAATTTAACGCACCTTAACGACAACGTTTTTGCCCTCCTTCTCAACGGTCTTCTTGATGGTATCAACCTGATGTTGGGGAAGAATAGCGTCCTCAGACGCGCACATAATCAAGCCAGGTTTTACGATCGCAAGGATGTCCTTCGGCACAGACACGAACGATGGATGCGCCGGTGGCAAAGGCATCCACTCGCGGCTCGTCACCACCATGAAGGATAGCATAACGACCACCAAAGCAATATCCAAGCACACCAATTTTGGTGGCTTTGTGGTTGTTCTTGAGGTCATCAAAGAACCGCATTGATAAAAGGCAAGGTCTAAGAGGTATATTAGGAAAATCTGCAAAGGAGACCTTACAGTCTTTTCAGTGTGACGTCGAAGCCAACCGATAAAGCTGGGAGCATTCGTGAGAGCGGCGAAAACCTGACCAATTCTCTCAAAATAAGTCTTGGGCCGCTTGGCCATTCCTTCCAATTGCTCATAGTTCACAGGATCGCCGTTTAACTTAAACATTGAGTTAAAAAGGAATAAATAGTTAAGATATCTCACAATGTCAGGAATGACGCAGTTGATTCCAGAGTTAGCGATGCTGTCAGCCGCTTTAGATACTGTAATGAAGAAAAATGCCTCAGCCATCATTACCTGTCAGCAATGAGACGAAGCGTTGGGGTTCTTGTGGCCAAACACATCAGTCCATAGAACAACGTATTTGTCGGTGGGCTCGGCAGCACGAAGAGATGTAGGTCTCAACATTACCAAGCGTAATGATGGACCCAGTGGGAGTTCCCTCCCAAAGGAATCCTGTAATTGCGGAGAAGGAGTGAGGTAAGCAAATGAGCGGAATATCAGGTCCACAGGCGGACTGCATGATCACTTCGACGGCCTACCTGTTCTGCAGCACTCAGGTAAGTCGTCTTTGCTTGCCATGTTGATTGATTTCTGTGTAATGCTGAAATTTGTTGGACGTGGTGGGGTGGGCGGTGGTGGAGCTGCTGAATCATTTGTCCGCACTTTGCTCAGTAAGCGGAGATGAGTGACGAGTCCTTGTCCTTAAAAAGGCATTAAACTTTAGCCCTCGATACGTTCACTATAATGATGGACCTGAAGGCTCTCCTTGCGACGGCAGCTGCTGTCTCTTTGCCCTCCTACCTTCTCTATACCCTCCTCATCCACCCCTTCCTCATATCGCCGCTTCGACGCCTGCCTGGGCCCACCTCAAATCCCTTCACTTTTATGGGCTTCCTCACAAGTAAGTGGCAAGACCGATCCGGATCCTTTCGGTGAACGATACAAGAATGCTAATACCAATACTCTAGCAATTATAAAGGAGGAGGCAGCAGCTCCCCACCTACGATGGGCTAAACAGTATGGCGGTATCGTGATGTATCGTTTGTTATTCAACAGGGGTCGTGTCCTTGTGACGTCACCAACAGGTTTGAAGCGAGTTCTTGGAACCCATACGCATCTCTACCCCAAAATTCCAATGGCCATCAAGACGCTCCGCTTTTTACTGGGAAACGGGTTGTTGGCTGTCGAGGGAGATATTCACAAACGACAGCGAGCGATGATTAACCCCGTCTTTAGGGTTAAAAACATTGCCAGTATGGTAAGCTTTGTTTTAAATGCCGCAAGTAATTAATAGATATATTTAAGGTTCCCGTTTTCTCCAAGTATTCAGCAGAGTTTAGGGATTCGTGGATTGAAACGATTGAATCCCAAACCACGGAAAACGCTCAGGATCGCAAGGTATACCAGTTTGATATATACGAGGAGCTTTCCAAGGTTACTCTAGACATTATCGGCAAGGCTGGTACGTGATCATGGCTTCCACCTTGTCTAAACATTAACAATCTTTAGGCTTTAATTACACCTTTGGTGCTATTAAAGACAACAAATCACCACTTTTTGACGCATTTCAAAGCCTTTTGTCCTCTGTGACCTTCGTCGATGGTCTCCTTGAGAGCTTGTTCCCAGGTTTCCGCAACCTCCCCATCGCTCGCAACAAAAAAGTCTTTGATGCGAAGAGGGCCATCCGAATAAGTGTTGACGAGATTATTGCGAACCCGAACTTTGAGACGATCGAGGGCGAGGACGGCCGATCAAGGATTTGCTGAGCATACTAAACGCGGAAAACAAGAATTCGGATGCGGAGAATGCACTTACTGATGAAGAGGTTGCCTCGCAGGTCCTGACGTTTTTGGCGGCAGGTCACGAGACAACGAGCGTGGCCTTGTCGTGGACTCTGCACCTCCTTTCGCTTAACCCTGATATCCAAGCAAAGTTGAGGGCTGAGGTTAGTTCTGTTTTGGAAGACGCGTCAGACCTTCCAACCTGGGAAAACTTTTCCACGATGCCATACCTTGAAGCTGTTGCGAAAGAAAGCATGCGATTGATTCCTCCAGGTTAGCGATTAATCTGCAATAACCACTTTTCCTTTCATATTCCTCTGTCTTTACCTTTAAAACTCATATTTTGTCAGTTCCTATTACCACGCGTATCGCCGCCGTTGATGATGTGATTGATGGCCATTTCATTCCAAAGGGTACATCTATTATTATTTGCCCCGCTGGTAGGTATTCCTTCCACACTCTTTCGTGTTTCCTCGGTCTCTCTAAAATGAATTTTTTGGCATTCATAATTCTAATATCTTGATTTTACCAGTAAACCATCGCCTTGAAGAATTCTGGGGTAGCGATGCAGACGATTTTAAACCTGAGCGCTGGCTTACTCAAGACGAGGGTTTAAGACCCTTTGGCGCCTTTATGCCTTTTTTGCTTGGACCACGGTATGTTTATTACGTCCTCGTTTTTCTCTTGCGGATGATCTGGGTTAACACTTTTACATACATAAAAGGAATTGCATTGGCTCTAAATTTGCCATGACAGAGCTCAAGACCATTCTAGCTACAATCATTCGCAACTTCGCATTCGAACCTGTTCCTGGCCTTCAAGTTAAAAAGAAACTGGAGATCACCTGGAAGCCTCATCCCTCACTTAAGCTTAATGTATCTCGAGTCAATTGAAGTCTTCTCTCACATCATTTCATTGTTTATGCATTTAATAAAGGCCTTTTACCATCATTATTAAGAAGACGGACATTTCAGTTTCCGATATTTTCTAAAATGTGATTCTTTGGAACAATGTCTCTTTTTCTCGACATAAACGAAATCTGCAGATCCAGCATTAAACCTGTTATTTATTATAACTCTGTTCTAGAAACATGAATAATAAATTTCGTCGAGATAAACACCGTTTAAAGTACGGTGTTCCCCGCTTCCTTTGAAAAGGCGACTGTTTGCGCTTTACCCTTAATGTCGTGTGGTCTTCCACCAACAATAGAAAAAAGTGATGTAATTTGTCTTTTTTCCATCGTACTGATTGTGTATCCTGAACCTCGAAAAAAGGTCGTGGATGGTTTTGTGGTCGTGGATGCCACGAAAGGCTATTCAAATACAGAGCTCACATGCCCCCATATTCGCTATTTCTCACATCGCTACACCCTCATCTCCTCACACGCCACGCCACACAATCATGACTGATGTACCTGAATGCTGCAAACAGGGTATCTTTGGACGGGAAACCCTGCTGGGGAGCTCAAGATTGTTGGGGGCGTTGACGCTTACGTCTCCAAAGCATCATCGTCAGACAGCACCAAATATGTGATCATCCTCAGCGATACATTCGGGCATAAGCTTTAAACACCCAGCTGATTGCTGATTGCTATGCAAAAGTCGGTTTTCATTGCATCGTGCCTGACATCTTTGCCGGAGATGCTTTGAGCCCGATAGGAATGGATAACCTCCTTGATGCCCCCAAAGGATTCAGCGACATGCTTTCAAAGACGTTTCGCAAGATCAAGGCCGTCCCCTCTTTTGTTCCATGGCTACTCCAACATAATGAGAAGATGGTGGGGTTTAGAAGCAAAACATTTAAATTCTAACACCATTCAGACCATGCCATTCATCAACCAAGTGCTTGAGGAAATCAAAACGATCGCATCATTCGTCGGCGTTGTAGGTTATTGCTTTGGTGGTCGCTACAGCACGCTTTGCGGATCCGACCCCCGTGTTCACGCAATCGCATCCGTCCATCCATCTGCGCTCACCCTCCCATCTGACATTAAAGGGCTAAACACCCGTAGTTATTTTGCGTTTGCCGAGAAGGATACGGTGGTTCCGCTGAGCCAGGCAACACATTTAAAGGCAGTTGCAGAGCAGGTGAAGGTGTTTAAGGGAATGAATCATGGATTTGCTATAAGAGGGAATGAGGAGCTGGAAGAGGTGATGGTGGCGAGGAATGAATGCCTTCAGGACATTATTGACTTCTTTAACAAGCAATAAGTGCGAGGCATGTTTATCATTAATGAAGCCATTCTGAATAGACTTGAAATCAGCGCATACTTTATTAGATCACAATAAATAAATTGGATGGGAATCCGGAACAACGAAAGTACTAAATACGATAAATACAAAGAAAAAATCAAACTTTAATAATTATTAGGATGTATTTTCGTACGTATTCAAGTAAGATAAAAAGGGGCGATTTAATTATAGAACGGAAACTCAATGATGCTTACCTCAACTTTATGCGTATGTTAATGCGCCGGGCTTCTTTGCAACATACGCGGGCCAGAAAGGAAGAAGAAGAAAGAAGTTCATTGTTTGAGTTGCCCATAACGACGAATATCAAGTGCTTTCATGCAAGCTCGTGTCAGCTGAAAACATTATTTTATTCTACCCTCATCACTATATACATCAACAGCCATACACGAAAAAGGAATCTCGGCTATTCCTTAGTACATCCTCGGTCTAAATGGCGGCCTGTAGAAAGATATGTAAAATAAAAACAGAAAACATCAATACAGAAACTTCAGCTATGCAATACAAAACACGAAGGCATAGCCTACAAACCTGTAGCCTTGGCTAGTGAAATTCGCATTCAGCCTCGCAGCCACAACTCGATCCATTCCTTTCACTACTCCCCTGCATCCCAAATCTCGCCCATATATCACCGCCAACTCTTTCAGACCCTTCACCCCGCTCTTCACAATCTTAATCTTCTTCATCTTCTTTAAACCTTGATCCTTCTTCACCTCCTTCTTCGCGTCTTTCTTCACCTCCTTCTTAATCTCTGTTTTTCCCGTTTTCATCGCAATCTTTTTCCGTCGTTTTTCCTGACTCAGGCGTTGACGTCTCTTCCGAACCATTAAAGCAGATGCACCTTCAGCGATAACCGGTGTGGGTTTCGCAGATTCACGACGTTGAGCTTTAAGCTTCATAAGATAGTCCCTCAAAGTCCCCTTTTCCTCCACAACTCTTTTAAGTGGAATAACCTCAACTCTTCTCGTCCATCGTTCATTCACCTGCATACTATTAAAACCAGTCGTAGTCCACCCACCTACCTTCATTCTCTTTCCCTCCTTAACAACATCCTTGAACGTCACAACAACACTCTCAAGCCGTTTCCTAATCTCATCTTCCTCATCGCTTCAAAACGTTATGTTTGCATATGCAACCTCCTCCCACCTATCCCATTCGATCTTTCGTTGAATCGCAATGCTCTCGGCACCCATCCCCTCTGAGATCCGAACAATGTTATCGTCGCCATGGAAAAAGTCGAAATGCATGTTGATGATCGACTTGAATGGGTTCTAATTGAGGCGTTTAGCTTTGTAAGTAATGCATGGATGTACCGTCTGCAGTGGTTGACATGGCTTCATCTTGTTCGTCTTCATCATATTCGAATGCACCGGCCAGTAAAGCCTCAAGCCTACTTTGGGCATTTGCGGCCGCTTCGATATCCAACGGTTCCATCTCGTCCTCGTCAACCGCCCGTCTCTTCATTTTTATTGAAAGTTTTTTCTTACATAATTGAAAATAGTGTAAATGGCCTATAACAACAAATATCACCAGTATGAAGTCTTTCATTCCTATTTATTCCTGCGGCACGCGACCAAAGAAAAGGGAAAAGGAAAGAGGCGATAACACAATACAAGAACTTTTCATTCCCAAGTACTCAGGAAACGGGAAACATAATATTGTAACGAGATAAAAGCAATAACAGGTGTATGGGGAGAAAAAAAAAGTCATTGGAAGGCCAAAGAAATAAAAGGCGAACAAAGAGAAAGACCATAAGTAGAGTAAAGAGAAAAAATGAAAGAAGGAACTCAACAAGAGCTTTAATCGCAGAGGAGTCAGAAAGCACTTATCCCCGGATCACCTTAGAGGAAAAGGCAATTAAAGCCTCTGAAGACGTGAAATGACATATGGCGGTAACAAGAACAATACCCGCAGAGATAGCAACATTCACCGGAGCGGTGCATCTCTCAAAAAGTCCATCACAGATGGCGCCTCCTCAACCCTCCTCTGAACAACAGCATTCGCGCTAGCAGCGACCATAAGGACTGATTAGGGTCTAAACTCCTAGAAATGGAATCTGTCACAGAGGCCGCATCCGCAGCTGGTGCAGCTCCAGGAATGCCAGCAAAGAGAGACAACTTGGTCCACCCTGCCTTCCTCGCCATAGCCACGGCATCCAAGATCACGGTCAGAAGAAAGGTGAACAACATCACCCTCATCGTCTTCGTAGGAGATACGGTGGTTCCGGGAGCGTCGTCTCCAGACACTGCAACGCCAGTCTTGGACTTGACATGGCCAAGCAGTTCGTTAAGGTCAGTGGATGAGGAGGTGAAGCGGAAGACCTTGTTGGTGCGAGTGTCGCGGAGCTTGAACCCGAAACGGAGATCATCACCTGGAGCGTAGGAGAAGGCTGTTGACTGTGGAGCAATGGAACTCGCGGCGTCCATCTCGCGCCTACCGACCATAGACCTGGGAGACTGTGCGGGAGGAGGTGAGGAGCGGTAGTTGGGTGGTAGCCGGTGGGGATTTGGATACAGGCTGTTGAGGTTGGTGCTGCGGCTGGTGCTGCTGGTTGTGGTAGGCGTTTGCACTTGTAATAGAGCGGGTGTCCTCGTTGTTGACAGAGTAGATGTCGGATTCGGTGTCAACAACAGAGCCACCAGCAAAAGTTGAGTTCCAGAACTTATTCCACATTGGCCCAGAGTCGGGACCAACTGGGGCCTCGGTGCCCTGATCTTTCGCAAGCTGCAATAGGAAATTAGATATCACCCCACATGGGAACTGACAACATGCCAAAAGGGAGGAGAAAAAGACTCACCAAGTAATCAAGCATCGCCATGGTTAACGTCATAACATCAACCAACCCGAAGATAGATCCGTTATCCACGACTGGTAGATGGAGATAATGCCCAACTGTGAAGTGAAGGTTACATCAAGGCTCTCAATTAAAGAGATACTCACTGTTCAACTTCTTTAAAGCGTCCAAAATAGAGAATGAGGAGGGAACAGAGTCAGGGTGAGGAGTCTGTAAATGTTAAAGATCCGTTAGAATTTGAAGAAGGGTCAAACAATCACATACCATGACCCGCACAACGGAGGTTGTCGCAGGGTCAAGTCCAGCAGCAATAACACGCAACACAATGTCCTTTGTGGTAAAGATACCACCAAGACGGTCTTCTCCGTCGGCGGCGCTAAGGACAAGAATAGCAGTCTGGTGATAGTCTTTCATCACACGAGCCGCATCCCTAACAGAAGCTTTCACACCAACCTCAGGCACGTCATCAGCGTTGGTCCTGGATAAAACACTAGCAAGATCAGGGCACCCATGCTGTGACTTGATGACGTCAACGTGGTCCGAATTGACAGTTCCACGACGCTCAAGAACCTCCATAGCAGCAACATGTTGGCATCCTCGTTCACCTTCCTCTCTAAATCATCGAGTCGCTCAACACACACTTGGTAATGTCAGAAGAACCGACGACATTGGTACCGCTCCTCCAGTGGTGGTAGAATGGGGAGTGCCTCCTCCCTCAGTGGACCCATCATCAAAGTCCTCCTCATCCTCCTCGTTGGCAGCGATAACTGGCAAGTGGCGGAACCGACGGCTGACCATGATACCCAAAGCCTCATTTCTGGATCCCTTATCGTTGACAGAAATGGGTTACGAGTCATAACCTGCGCGACAGTGGTGGTCCTCGAATCCAAACCCTCCGCAACAACCCTGTAAGCGATATCTTTATCGGTCAAAATACCGGAGAGTTGGCCCTCTTCAGTAACGGCGAGAACGGCATCAGCACGTTTTGCGGCCATAAGCTGAGCAGCTTGGACGATTCTGGCGGATTCTAAAACGGTAATGGCGGCTGCGGGACGGAGGGACGAAACGGTACCGGTCTTAGTGGGCTTACGGCTTGCCCGATCAGGACCCATGGAGCTCCGCTTGGTTTTTCGGGAAAGCTAATGAGATCGGTCAGTATACAAGGAGTAACTGTGCTGTGAATCAGTAAAAACCCACTTCCTGCTCCACCTTCTTGCGGATCGCATCATCCCTCCTCTTGTTACGATGACGGAAGAGATCGTTACCGCCGCCGGGAGCATTCATGCTCGATTGCATGGCTCTATCCCTCTCGGAGTAGCTCTGAGAATATGCATTTAATTAGAGGCCCTTATTTAGAATCTCACCATTTGTTCCGAAGGATGCAACTAGTGAAGGGGTGAAAGAAGGGTCGCCGTTCAAACTTTTTGAGGCCGCTTAAATGATGAATATGGGTTTGTTAATGGGATGATTCCTCTAACGACGGATGAGGTAAGCGTTGGGGATGGTTGAAGACGTTGTTTTCTTCCCGTCCTTCTGTTCTCTTCGGACTAATGGCAGGAGTATTCCACAGAACAACCCAAACAAGACCCCAACAGACAGTCAACACAGTACAACCAGCACAACAAAGGACAACACCTAGCAATGGGTAATGAACAAATGAATGAATGCAGCACAACACACAACTGAGGGGCAAGGGGAAGTTGCTTGTTTCAGCTCCACAAACTCTCAGAGTCCATTCACTACACACCTTATTGCCGTTGAAGAAAAAGGTTCCTGTTATTTCCAATGGGTCACACCAGAGATTTCGCAAAATGTCTACCAAACACCCCCAACACACCCCAATTCCTCAACCCAATGATTGTGACTAAACACGTATACACATACGTTAAATATCTAAATCTATTCGGGTATACTCTTCACATCATTACGTCCAAACTGTTCCTGCAGCAGACACCTTTTTACTTCACATCCCTCTGCCCGAACTCATCCCATCTCCTTTGTCGACCAGCACTATTCCCTCCATCCATAACTCAAATGTTCCACCTATTTTCCAATTGAAAGAAGGGAAAAAAAAAAGCGAAGTGACATGCGGCCAGCGCTCGGGGTATCCAAAAAATATTTGCTAACTCTGCTATCGCTAATCCCAAATTTTAACAAGCTAGGTATTTACACGCGTTAATCTAGTTTACTTTTTTTAATAGCATACCTTTCTGAAATCATCTAAATTGACTTGCCCATCTCCATCTATATCTGCATGCCTAATCATATCCAAAGCCTCCTCGTTTGAGAGCTCTTCACCTAATCCGCTCAAGACCGCGATAAGATCTGCGGCAGAGATAAACCCACTATGATCGTTATCCATGGCCTCAAAGGCTTCCTTAATCTGCCGATCCGATTTCAGCGCTGCAAACTCCCCAAGGTTGTAATCATCCTAACAAATGGATTAGCATACTATTTTACCCTAAGACGGCAAGAGAAACAGAGAAAGCTTACAAGAGAAACTCTTCAAAGTCAATGGTTCCAGTGTTGTCCACGTCAAGTTTGGAAATCATCACTTTACGTCTTCTTTAGTGTGTTGAATTCCAAGGGACATCATGACATCTCGTAACTCCTCAATGTCGATAATCCGTTTTATCTTTATCAAACAAATTGAACGTTCCTGTAAAAGTGTCAAAATTCTTAAGTAATTTTCCAAATAGTTTTTGTGGTATGATTAGAGAATTGGGAATCCTTTCTAACTGTAGTAATCAACTTGTTCCTGCGTCATCCTCCCTCTTTCATGAGACTCTCGTGCTCTTCGATCTTCCTCTATTTGCTATGATTTCCTTATTCGAGTCACAGGTACCCTGACTCGGTCCAAAGCGGAAACGCATTACACTGCTTCTCCCTCCACAGTTCCCCATATCACGCTCCAGATCTCTTCACAGAAACGTCGATCCTAAGTGAGACCCCACGTAGTTGCCAGATACATTTGTATTAGCGGATGCTGAGCCGTCCGTGACGAGATGGTCTGGAGGAGCGGTCATGCTGCTCCTCTGCATCGTTTTGTGAGTCGAAAGTTGACATCACTGATAGCGTGTTGCACGACATTCTATATTCCAATCTGCATTTTGCATGGAGACCAGCAGGAATGGAGGCTCTCTCGAAAGACTGATAGTGGTTGCTGGAGTTAAACCTCAGCAGGCAGATCAGAAATGCTAAAGGTAGATATTGATTTTGCTAGTAAGGCTTTTTGTACGAAAAGTGTTTATTCCATCTTCTCCGGATTGAAATCACCTAATACAGAGACTTGCGAATGGCGTCTTATCGGGAGATCCTCGCGTATTATCCAGAATCAATCGCTTGCACAGATTTGACAACAAACTTCGTCATCTGCAAAAAATATAACTGGAGCTGCTAGACGAAGCCTTTCTCGGCTTGGTGTTCCGGTTCAAGAGATTATGCTGCCGATGTTGCAGCAGGAAAAAAATGCTGCAGTCTCGTCTCCATTATGCATACTCACATGAACAAGTAAGCATTTATTTATCCATTTAAATGATTCTAGACTTACGCTTTTGAAGCTCAAGAAGTTCAGAATCAGAATTGCGTCTGGGAAAGGGGCAAGAAGAGTGGCTTTTCGACATCTTCGATTAACTGGCAATATCGAGTGAGATTGAAGAAGACGCAAAAAACATTATTCGACACCGAAATGTTGAGTCTAAAGATATTGACGACCTTGAATCATGTCTACCCATCCACCTGAACCAGAATGAAATCCCATCAACCCGTCGACAACAAGATCATCACCTCGGAATCAATAAAACAGGAATTAATGAAGATGAATAATCATTAAGATCCAAGTGTTTACCTGCGTCTACGGAATTCGCGTGCCACTCGGCCGCGACACGCGTCGACAGATCAGCGTCTTCCATACCGATCTTTGAGATGATCGGAGATTGTCTTCCTTTTCGTCCATAGATATCAAGCTGCTCAGGGGATCCGAACTTGCCGTTCACGTTTCCCCCAAGACAGACGAAACCGGCCCTTAAAGCTGGAGACTTTACAAAGGTTTTTGTTTTCGGTCTTTCATATGCAACACTAACGAAGAACAGGCAGGGATTGTACGGCTTGTTTTCACGCTTCTCGGTGTATCTGGCACAAGCCCTGGCTCATTTCGACTTTCTTACTCGCCTATGGCATGCAGGATACACTCGTATCCGCTGTCGAATCCAGTATGACATCTAATCAAATGGAGAATTTTTCCGTCTTCTCGAATCTCACCGCAATTTATTTGCTGAGATCGTTCGCGGCTCAACATCTTCTGATTTGCTTTTCACGTTAGATACCCTTTTACCCTGTATTACGTCTTGGAGTACTTCCTCCGCTGTTTTTAAAGGTACCGCTTTTTAAGTTTGAATTATAAGCTTACTCATAAAGTATCACTGTCTATACTGTGTTTGCTGGGGCAAACTCTTCACAAGGAATTTCCTCATGACTCATTCACCCGTCTCGCAACCAGTCGTGACTTTCCCTCCTCATCGGCCAGATCTCTCATCACTCTCCAGAACGTCTCCGTCAAATTATCCACATCCTTGGCTGTTTTGGGGTCTCTTCCGTCACCCTCCATAAGCCCGGAATCTCATACTCCACAAATTTAGACCAAAATAGCGTCAGTGGTCTTCTCGCGATAAAAATGGCGTTAACCTACAACCCCGAATCTCCAACAAACCAAATCCCCTCAGCGCATTCAGAAAAACACGACAAACCCGCCGTAAAGCCTATGATGCGGTTTCAGGACTTCCACGCGCGGTTCATCGCCGGCTCAGGAGTAGAGGACGAGTCACGTGCTGAACGTCACGTTACACGCGTTCCAGTAATGGGAAAGGATACGGATTGAAACTTCCGAAAATGTCACCTGGATCCAAGTTGGGATCAAAGTCAAACATCGTATCCCCTTTGAAGCTACAGAAACGGCTGCAAGGATTCCATCCGCAAAATCTACAACGCGGCCACCCCAACTTCACATCAGTCTATTACATAGACAGTACAGAGAGCAAACCCGAAACCTCTTTTAAGTCAACCCGGTACCTACGAAAAACCATCCCCGTGGCCCCGTGCCACTGAAACAACAGGAGCTCATATTCACACAACGCTACCTGTGACACATGAAATTGGGCACAGATTTATTCTTGCGTTATCTTGCATTGAGGATATACTTTTGGATGACGTCATCACCTCGAGTCGTTCCAAACCTCTTGACCATCGGAATCTCAGTATTGCACAATATCTTGTCAGAATGTATGACGGTATTGAATATGTACAGACGTATAGCGTCGTCTGGGCTGTTGATCACATTAAAGGGGCCTGCAATGGAGGTGGCAGCCGCTTTTCATCTATTATGTTCTTTAGTACGAAGGACGCGGCACGGATTTAACAAAGAGGTAAGAGTGAAAGTTAAACGAGTCTGAAAATGTAAAGGATGAAAAAAGGATTGTAACGGCGATAGGGATTGTGCCTGTAAAGGTTTTGATGGATGTGGTGGATCCTGGCGGAAAAGGTTTCTTAGAGCCGTAGTTCATACGGAATGCCCACCTTGCCTACAGAAGGCGTACATACGGCTACTTGGAACTTTGCTAGGTATACTCCCAGGAGAGATGGCAACTGCAAAGACGGTATGTGCGGCTGTGACTATCGCGCTCCGATGGATCTCAGGAGAAGTATTGGAGTCGGGTACGACGTTTACTTTTAAAAAAGGCTATTTATTAACTGAAAACACTTTATTTTTCACCCTAACTACTAGCTCTTCTCCTTCTTTCTCCTCACCTCAATGTTCACGCAACACTTTGCACGCCTTTTGCAAGAGGAATAGTGACATTAGACGAAAAACGACGCGAAAAACTCCTGGGCTTCCCACTTTGGAGGACATGAAGCGCACACCTCCCAACCGCCTTTTAACTGCTATAGCAACAAGCTACACAGCCACTCAAAAAACCAAACGGTGTCGGAATCATATCTTGGAATATGCAATTTCTGAAGGAATGCAAGGTACCAGGATTTAATAGATACGTGGTATCCTTTAGGAGTGTGTGTTGGTCTATTAAAGCTGGTAAGTCTTCAAATTTTTGTTTTATGTCCGACACTAACTGACAGTGGTGTAGTATCATACAAACAATCCCACGTCGCTATCTCCTGCCTTCTTACAAATTTTACTATCAATGACAGCTCAATTGGTAATTATATTTCCTGACGGAGCTAGAAGTGGCGAAACAAGTCTAGGTTCACCCAAATACTTTGGAAACTTCGTTGCGACGCCGACAAACATTAGCATACCTAACCCCATGTTCCGCGGCGACAGAGCAGCCACAATGTCCTGGGATATCAAAAGGGCGGCGCCACTTGGAAAACAGTCACCCGAGTCTGATTTTTGGTCTAGTCTTTTTCTATCGCTCGTTGATGGTATGGTGGCATCGTTAACGGGTGAGGACACGAGTGAATTAGCGTGTAATGTTTTAGAGGCATTTTGTAGAGGACGCGGACGAGATGTTGGGGGCGTCTTAAATAAGATTTCTGTTGCGTTGACGAGTTTGCATTTGCATGGACCGGGAGGACGTAAGCCGAGGGAGAGGCTTGTGCAGTGGGTGAGAACGTGGTTGAGAAATGGGAATGGCGCAGGTGGTGGGATAAACGATGAGGATGAAAGCGAAGGTGGGATACTTTTGCGGCCATCGATGGAGTCGCGTGAGGCTGTTGTTCGTGGGTTGGAGCAGGCGATGGAGAGGTTTACCGCGTACCCCACCATGCAAGGTGGAGTGACAGGATGATGGTTGTGACTTCGTGGGCATCGTCCCATTTCCTTTGTACGACGACATAATCATATGTACAAACAATCAGCCAATGGCAATTCTCAATACTTCAGAAAAGAAAAAGAAGGCTTCTCATTCTCACCAGCTTCCCATTCAAGAAATACTGCCGTCAATCGAGGCAGCATTCACGACCATCTCTCACACAGCACACACAGCACACACAGCACAACATCAAACAGTCCAAAGATGGCCTCCGCAATACTCAAGTCACTGATGCATCCATTGAGATCGCTGCTATGGTCAAGTACAAGTTGACCGTCTCGGACAACGCAACACGCTACCAAAGCTGATGCTGTACCAGCCAAAGGTCAAAAGGGCCACGCCTACGGCATGTGCTACTACTTTCTCAATAAGACCTCGCGTTCATTTGCTAGAGTCATTCAAGAGCTTGACCCTGAACTCCGTCATCCAGTATGCATCTTTTACCTTGTGTTGAGGGGCTTGGATACGGTTGAAGACGATATGACGCTGGATCTGCCAAGAAAGTTGGAGGTTTTGAGGTCATTTGACAAGATTATCTACACAAAAGGATGGACTTTTAACGAGAATGGACCGAATGAGAAGGATCGTATTTTGTTGGTGGATTTTGATGTTGTCATTGAGGAGTTCCTTGCTTTGAAGGAGAGGTAGCAACGGTGTTATCAATTTCGGCCCTGCTGATTCAATTAAGTTCTTGTATTGAATTGGGCGTTGACGCATCATATTACTTGTGTATCTTTTTGACACTCAGCTACCAGCGCGTGATTGCGATATCACCAAGCGCATGGGCCATGGTATGGCTGAATTCTGCGAAGGCAAACAAGTCGTCTCCATGGCAGACTACAACCTCTACACTCACTACGTTGCGGGTCTTGTTGGTCTTGGTCTTACCGGTCTCTTTGTCGCCACTGGTCTTGAATCACCATCTTTGGGTGAAGCGACACCCTTCCCAATAACATGGGTCTTTTCTTGCAAAAGACCAACATTATGAAGGACTACCTTGAAGATCTTGAGGAAGGGAGAAAGTTCTGGCCGCAGGAGGTTTGGTCGAAGTACGTTCCGGAGGGCGAGGATTTATCGTACTTTGCTAAGCCTGAAAACTTGAACAATGGGCTTGCGTGTCTTAATGCGCTTTGTGCGGATGCGCTTGAGCTTGTGCCGGATTGTCTCGAATACATGGCTCAGCTTAGGAATCCCACTGTCATCCACTTCTGTGCTATTCCCCAGGTAAAATGCAATTGCAAAAATCTTTTCTTCTTTGTTGTGTTGATGGTCTTCTTGCTTTATCTTTGCTAGGTTATGGCCATCGCATCGATTGCCCTTTTCTTCAACAATCCTGTCATCTTCTCCCGCTCTGGCCTCAAGATTCGCCGTGGTCTCGCAGTGAAGCTTATCTACCAAGGGACCACCTTTAACGGTGTCAAGGAGGTATTTTATAACTATGCTCTTGAAATTGCACGCCAAAAAACGTCAGAAGAGTGGGCACCAACCCCGTCTCTGACAAAGAATTCATGAGGATATCTGTGGCTTGTGCTAATGTGAGTCTTTTTCTTTATTTATCGCTATACAATCCTTGGCTATTACTACTCTCCCTTTCTAATCGCTTTTTTAAATTTAAATACAATGATCTGAAGGTTGTTCGCTGGATTCAAAAGCATGACAAGGAGAATGGCCATCAGCGTGGCAAAAAGAGCACTGGAATTTCGCTCATCAACATTGGCATCTTTGTCATTATTGTACTCTTAGCCTTTTCCTACCTCCCTGTCACCCTCTGAAATTCTATTCTGTTCCCCTTTGTCGTTTTTACAACTCTATCTTACCCTCTCCCTGTCCTTCGGCATTGTCCGTCTGTGTGATTTTTTCAAACCCTGCTTTTATAGAGCTGCGTTCTTAATGTTTTATGTACTCGCGTCTAAGTTTTCCTTTGGTGTTTTTTTCTTTGGCTATCCATGACGGAGGACAGCCTTCTTCGTTGACCGCGCGTCCAGCTGGGAAAGGGTTACCAAAAAAAATAGTCATGGTGCCATCGTCGTCATTTTTTATTAAATATCAAGCATGGTAGTAATGGGCGCAGACGAAAGTTCGGATTTGAAATCCCAAAAATAAACATAAGGGGCTGGTGTGTAACTTGAAACTGCATCCAACGGAAAGGCGATACTACGATGGTTGAAATTCAATGGAAAATCTCAATTAGTTTTTGTTTTTATCAAACTATATACTTGCAATTTTGGAATCTTCCGCAGGCTGCTTATTCATTTAGGAATCTTCCGCATGTTGTTTACTGAATATTCCACGAACCTTAAACTAATTAGTAATTACATGAGGGTGGTACATATGAAATCTCCCACATTTTCCTCCTAGGCAAAAAAACCCTGAATATTGTGAACCAACAAAAAAAAAAAAAAAAAAAAAAAGAAAGAATGAAAAGTGAAAGCTGAAACTTTCGACAACTACTGGACATCCATTCTCACAGACGCCTCCCTTTTGCTTCTTGTTCCTTTTCTCTCAAAGCAAAAAAAGCTCAATTAAGCTACTCTTTTGGACTTGACGTTCGTTTACAAAGCGGGATCAACCAAAACCTTTCTACCTTTCTTAAAAGCAACAACACCCCGGGTCTGAGCCGGCGAGTCAACCCTCCAGGAGAAGACTGCAAAAGTGGCGGACACTTTCTCCATGGGTGACCTGGACGACGATTGGGCTATGGTGGCGGGATGGGAGATGGGGATGGAGATTCAGCGAGTAATAAACGCAAGAGGATCACCCAGGCTTGCGATTCTTGTAACAAGAAGGTGTGTTCACCCTCCCCCCTCTTGCTGTTGCAAACGTGACTTCTCCTCTGACCGTCCGGAAAACAGAAAATCAAGTGTGATGGTCTGAAGCCTACATGTACCAACTGCTCAAAATCGACTCAGCAGTGCTCCTACTCTAGGGGCGCGAAGAAGAGAGGACCGAGGGCTGGATACATTGAGTCGTTGGAAAACAGGCTGAAGGAGATGGAAGCTTTGTTGCAGCCGCTTCAACCTGAGATCGTTGTGGCGGACATGGTTAGGCAGAACATGGAAGTCTGGCCTATGATGGACAAGAACGCTCCGGAGGGAACCACCCGTCCCTTACCTTTGGAATCCGACCCGAGCAACTCATCTTTAGGAAGTTCAACATCACCAAACATGAATATCCAGTCCAACGATCCTAGCACCATTGTTGACGCTGAGATCATTGGGAATCAAGGTTTCAGCCATCGGCAGGCTTCTATGAAGTTTGGTTCACGACTCGTTGGATCCGGCGGCACCTCCCTTTCCAGCTCCTCCACTGCCCACATTCCACCAGAAGCCATCCGAGAACTTTTGGACCTCTACTTCCACTACATCCACCCTACCATGCCCCTCGTCCACATGAACTCGTTTATGTCCAACTTCGCCAATGAATCCCCTCTTCTCCTCAACTCCATGTACGCCCTCGCCGCCCGATACTCCAATCATCCTTCGATCCGCACAAGTCCAGACATGCTGTACAACAACGGCGACATCTTTTACAACAAGGCTCGGGAGCTGGTTGACCATTACATGGACGTTCCCAACACATCAACGGTGACGGCACTACTTTGCCTCGCCACATACGCCGCTGGTTCGTCATCATGTTTATTTTCCCTTTTTTCCGCACTTTTCTATTTTTCCGCATTCCCCCCTATTTTTTTTAAACGTTGGTTGCTGACGCTTTTATCAACTGCAGGTTCCGGGAGAGGTTCTGCCGCTTGGATGTACTCTGGAATGGCCATCCGAATGGCTCAGGAGCTTAAACTGAATATTGAGCCCGAGTTTGACGAATCGAATGCTGTAGGCGCGAGGATGACGTGGCTTGAAAGAGAAAGAAGGAGACGAATTTGGTGGACATGCTTTATTTTGGATCGCTACGCTGGTGCGGCAGCCGACCGGTCTATGATCATTAATGAGAAAGGTATTTGTGTTTATTTCTCTTCACTAATCCTTTTTCGGTTCTATAATTATTGAGAATTGCTTTTTTGATATCTTTCTTAACATTATTACCAGATTGCAAGGTTTATCTCCCGTCAAATGAGGGTCTTTGGAAATCAGTCACAAATAGCTCCGAGGAACCGTTAGAGGCTGTGCCTTCGAACGGAGCTTTTCAAATTTCTGTTTTGACATCAACCAGTGCCTTTACTCCTGGAGTCCCAATGCAAAATCCCTTTGGCTATTTTGTACTTTTGACTAAAATCTTTGGAAAGATTATCGAGTACACCAACATGCACAAGGCCTCTGGGAAGAACGGCGCAGCGTCAAACTTTGTGAATGGACCTCTTGGTGCTCCTGCAAAACTGGCACAAGGCCAAGATCCGGATTTCCAACTTTCGATTTTGGACGCATCACTTCGAAACTGGTTTGGAAACATTCCGGATTGGATGAGAAATTTGAACGGCGAGTTCACGGACGAGCTGGCCTCGGAGAATCCGCCTTCGTTTGGTGTTGCCTATTTGCACATCTTCTACCATACTTGCTTAATTTTGCTTCATCGACCAAAGATGATGACCATTTTGAGGGAAAATCCAAAGAATGTGCAGAGATCACCGGCTTTCAGTGTCTGTCATAATTCTGCGAGTGAAGTGACGGCAGTTATTCGGAAAGTTCAGGGCGTCAACCCTGATCTGTATTACATGACGGCCTTTGTTGCTTTCTGTATATTCCAGTCGGGTCTGATTCACGTCATGGCCGCGCAAGTATCAAGTGACGCACAAGTTGTTGAGAATTCGAAACGAAACGCGGATTTGCATGTGTCTGCTCTCGCTGGCGTCGCAAAATACTGGTTCATGGCCGGACGGCTCCATTCAGTGCTCAAGAACTTGATAGAGAGTGCTGGGCTGATGAAAGAGGCTGGATTTTTGACTATGACTGGAGCGTCTGCTGCCGAGAGCGACGGACGCTCTGGAATGCAGATGGCGGCTGGAATGGGCATGCCTTCTGGAGGTGGACCTTCCGTGCCTCCTCACTTGCGCCAAAGTCCTCCGGTCTTGGTACAACAAGGAGGAATTAGAGACGGATCGCCGAATAATGGTCTGCCTATGGGTGTTCCCGCTTCCTGGCCACAGGTCAAAGCAATATCATTCAGACAGGACCTGCAGGACCTGGCCCGATTTCCGTACAGTCTCCTCCTCATCGCATTGGCATGGGCCAGTCACCTATGATAGACATGTCCGCTGGTCGGACTGTTCCTAATGTCTCTCAAGGCCCCGGTCTGGTCAACAACTATTCGTCACAGCTTCCTCCATCCTCTAACAACATGCCTCTTTCCATGCAAATGGACCTTAATAATATTCCGATGACGATGGGGATGGGAATGAACATTAACGCACCTTCCATGTTCCCTCGCAACCCCGTTGCAGGAAACCCCACAATGTCGAACATTGGACGGGGCAGTATGCAGCAACAACAACAACAGCAGCAGCAACAACAACAGCAACAGCAGCAGCAGCAGCAACAGATGTATAATCCATCTTTGCAGAATGTTCTTGATCAACGGGAATGCCTCCTCAACAAGACTCGCGTGTTCCCCCGCCTCAGCAGATGCAGATGGGTACTGGAGGAGGCCTTCACCACTCCCAACATACCTCTGCTGCTCGTAACTTTGCTCTAACGAACCCGTCTCAAGCGTCCACCGACGATCTTCTTTCCTCCTACAACTTTCTTTCCGCCAACCCCTTTACCACTACATCCCCGCCTCCAGGCAACAACCCCATGATGGCTAGCCAGATGCAAGGACCTGGCAGTGGTAGCAGTAATCCTCACAATCACCCGAGGTCCATCAGCCAACAGCAAACCGCACCACCACCAGGTGGTATGATGGCAGCCGCTACAGCCGGCATGCACGGTCACCCCCAACAGCATCGTCACCCTGGACACTTGCAGCACCATCAACAACAACACCATCAGCAGCAGATGCATCAACAACAGTTACATCATCAGCAGCAACAGCAACAACATCAACATCATCAGCATCCACAGCAGCAGCAACATCAACAACATCAGCAGCATCAGCAGCATCACCAACAGCAGCAGCACCAACATCAGCAGCAGCCTCCCTTTGGGTACGGGCCGCCGCCTGGAGCTATGGATACGTTCCAGATGGATTCTGCTTTGGGGCCAACAGACACGGATTTGGAGAGAGTGTTGGGTGGGTCGATGAGTGGAAATATGGGGTCCTTTTTTAAAGGTGAGAATCAACCTTCACACTGTTGTCTACCGTAAATTATTTGTTCTAACAACTGCCTTTTTGCTCTCTTTTTTGCCTATAGCTCTTGAGTCATCGAGGTGGGAGTAATCTTACTCCCACTTTATTCGATAGCGCCTGTGGAAGACCCAAATATTCCTGAAAAACACAGCAAGTCGACTAATTCAAATATTGTTTAACATATTCTCCTTTCCCAATTTCGTTACATCCCCCTTTTGCGTTTTTGCTTATTGTTGAAATCATCATTCATCACCTTTATGTATCTGTGTCTGTTGCTTTGATATTTTGCGGCTGTCTTGTGGTCATAATGATGGGCGTGTTCCATCCTTTTTTGTTAGTTTTTTTTTCTTTTTTTTCTTTCAAGTTGTTCTTTCTGTTTGTTTTTCGAATGAGGCACGATGAAAAGACATGTACAGTATATGGAAAGTCGGAGGGAGAGGGTGGAGGAGGGTACTTCACCAATTTTTTTTATTTGGTGGCATTCATTCGTTTTGTTTGAACTTACCTGCCTCCTTTTCTCAGACTGCTCACGGTTTTCGCTATGGAGGTTGTTTTATTTTGTTTGAAAGCACGTATGCCCTTTCACCGTTACTGTTTGGTGAATTTTATTATGCTTGCCTATGCTTATTGTTCTGCGCATGTTTTTTATTACTTTCGGATGGCAGCTTCAGAATACACCGTGATTTGATACCTTAAGTTAAGGAGTGTTGTTATCCCTCTGCGCTTTTTCTAAGAGAGTGTTGAAATATCGTCAAAAATACGAATTAAAAACCACTTTATTTGTACAAATGAAGTTTACGTCAAACAAACGCGACCTCGTTTCGCAAAACATACACAAAAAAAATAACATTAACCAAAGATTACTCGAACAGATTTGGAAACAAAAAAGAAGGTACATTCAAGATATCCTGCACGTGTTTGGCGTCCACTCCTTCTCAGCGTCGCCCTCCTCCATCGCCTCCTCTTTTACCCTGACCGCCCTAACCTCATCCACCGCTTCAATCTTTCTCTTCTTCGGCATACCACCCATATCCGCCATGGCAACACCCCGTCGTTCAACCATATACTCCTCATAAGTCGACGCCCGAAGACACAAGGGAAGACTCCCGGCTTCCTGCGCATCCATGAAAATTTGTAAACCTTCCTCGAGTTTAGAAGGATCACGGAGCGCAAGGAAACAGGAGGTGTCGTCGATCCAACGGACATAGAAACTGCCAAAAGCTGGTGCGAGGCGTTTCTGTATCTCACTAACCTTCCACTCTCGAGGGAAATCGCGGAAATAGACAAGGTTTTCGCGTTGAGGGCCATCTATTCACCGAAAAAGCGAGGTAAATACAAAGTGGACACGTCAAAGCTATTGGTAGCGTACCGTTATCTCCCGCCAAATTCAAAAACGGAGAATCTGATCTCATCAAATAAAGCTTATTTGAGAATTCCAAAAGCGTCGGATCGCTTAATCGAATCCGTCCACCCTCAGTAAACAATATCTCTCCAAGCATTTTCGCAAAACAAACACCTGTCGCATAAGCATCATAGCCAGCCTCATGAAACTTATCGCTAGAGTCGCCGTAATCCGTAAAGTCAGGATGAACGACTGATAAATGCAATTAGAAAGGAGTGAATGTGTTTCTCTACCTATGGACGGTTTTGTAAAATTCTTTGATGTTGAAACTTGCTTGAAAAGGTCAGACAGGTTCGAGATAGGGATTAATTCGCGTAGTCTCGCATGGCCCATTGCGATGAATTTGGTGTCGTAGATGCTAATGAAAAAAGTAGGAATGTCATTATAATGCTACTAACCAAATTTTTTTTTTAAAAATTAAAAAAAACAAAAAAAAAAAAAAAAAAAAAAAAAAAAAAAACGCTATCTGGCGGTTTGCCAGTTAAACTGACGTTGGGAATAATTTGTGAGCCTCATCTTTAAAATCTAGTATCGACGGAGGCAAGCTCTGATGGAATTTTTCAAGGGTATGGCAGAGATCTAGAAAAAACAATTAGAAAATCCGAGCCTACATCGGTAATTCAAACAGCGTGACCTCACCCAAATAAAGATTATGGCCAATGACGGGTTTCTTTGCCTGCGAGATGATGTCGATCACCTTACGGAATCCTATCAGCTCATCAAGTGCGTCCTATAGACCAAATGATGAAAAACGTAAGCGAGGCGAAATAGGAGTAAAAAAGGCGTGTAAACAAAAGTTTACTTACTAAGAGATGTTCCGTATCTCCTCCCTTGTTCCTCTCTTCCACCGACAACTTTGTCACCTCTACAACAAGTCCCTTGCCCTCAGTCCTCAGATACGAGTTAAACCGCTTCTTGACTTCCTGATGAACCAAACGCCTTCGATAAGAATTGTGCGCGCTAACGCTGATAGTCTTGTCAGGGGAGTTTTGCAGCCAATCATTAATCTCCTTCCTATAATATTAAAGAAAGAAATCGAAGAATGGTCAAATAAAGAAATTGAAGAATGGTCAATGTAAACAAGTCAATTATCAATAAACTTATAACCAACATTGCTGCGTCCAAAAATTCCTTGTTCCCGTCGTCGATGGGAATTTCTGAATGATTTGAGAGCTTTCCGATTCTATGCCTAACGGCATTCTCATCGTCACGGTTCAAATAAGGAACACCTGATAACCAAAGAGAAACAATCAACAACAGAAGTAATAAAAGAAATATAGCCAAGTCAATTTAACAGCTCAATATCACAAAAACAGGCATCCTCACCAGTTTTTACCCAACGATTAAAGTCAAACTCATTCTTCACTAAAAACTCAAAGGCCCCTGGATGCGTCATAAACGATCGATGCAACCCAAATACGCTGTTCCCGGTTGACGGGAAGATTGGAAAGTTGAACGGCTTCGCCACGTAGGCACCTTGCTTGGCGTCCCATGTGAATGTGCAGATGCCGTATTGGACTACTGCAAACTCTTGAGCCGAACGACGAACGCGGCCGTAACGGGCCTCAAGATCATCCATGAGGTCGAGGTTGTCCGAGTTGTCGCGGGACAGGCCTTGGTTTAGGTGAACGAAACTAGTTTAGTCAAAGCTGATGGGTAGAGAGATCCGGTTTTAAGGTAAAGGCGGATAAGGATGGGTACGCCAACACCGGAACCTCATCAAAGAGAAGCTTCGCCTCCTTAAAACCCATCGGTATCAAGTATAATAAATGAAAGCCTAAAAAGCTCACCCGACATCTCCGTATCCATACTAACGAAATCACATCCTCAATCGCCGCCTTAATCTCTGGCAACTTTTTCTTAAAATCCGCCCTCCCCACTTCCATGATTCCTACTCTCGACACTGTTCCGTTAGACTTCCGTGTATTCGACAACCAATCCAGCCGTTTCGGACCACTGACGCCTTCGGAAAGCACCGCCCTAAGGAGGGGTTGACTCCTGTGAGAGAGGGGGAGGATGGGACGCTGAATGTGGGACTACGTGGACGGCGTGGTTGTCCTAGAGTTTCAGTGGTCGAGTGGAAGAAACGGTCGGATGAGAGTAAAGCTGATGAGGAAAGTGGGTGCAGCTGCGGGCCGCAGAAGGGAGGCGCGGGATGATCGGAAGTATGGTTGCTGTGGCGTTTGTGAAGGGAACTCGAGAATGAAGCTGTTGGCAATCAGCGTGTGAGTCCGAATTTTTCTCTTTCCTTTTTTTCTTTGACAAACGAGGTCATTAACAACTGGTTGTATATTTTATTATGTGCAAGGCAAAAAGATGATGCATGAGTAGAAAATAAACACGATGGTGAGGTACACTTTGATAGATTCGTGATTTTTGTCACAAGTTAAGTGGTGATTATGTGTCGGATTACGTGGTGTTGTTGTTCTTGAGTCTGTGCATAGATATGGTGGAAAGTTGGGGTTATCTGGCTCTGTACAGGAAGGAAATAGATTCCTCATCTTCGAATAACTCCAAAGTAGATACCCAGGAAGACAATAAGGGTGATGCCAACAAGGAGGCCAATGATGATGCACATTTTCTGGTCAGAAAAGTTAGATATAACGGAATAAATTGATAAATCTTACCTTCCGTGTCTTCTTTTGAAGCTTTGTAGCTCCCTTAAGATGTTCGACACCCTGATCAGTTTGCTCCACCGCATCGTTGACGTTGATCTCGATTTGATTTAGCAGCTCTCCTTGCGCCGACACCAACACCGACATGTCAATAAACAGTTGTTGCATTTCCTAAACGTGAAGGAAATAACGCTGCGTCAGCTGCATTCTCAAATCATAATCTCGTACTATAATACTCTTTTCAATTCTTTGCACGTCCGCATGTCTGTCCTGGATGTCTTGGAGCGCTCTTCTGGCTTCGGCCTTTTGTCCGTTTTGGACAATCTTTTGATATTTACATTTCAGTATTCCTTAAGACAAAAACTAGGCAGATGGAATATTAAAGTCAATAAATACCGATTGCGCAAAAACTGGTCCAGCTTCTCCGTTCACCATGCTGTCAATTTCATCAGGGGTTGCTGTAGGCTTTACTATTTACATATATCAGAGACAATAACGATAATTTCTAACTCACCAATAAGGTATTGCCTATGCATTTGCTGCTTATACTTATCCTGATACTTTTTCTGTACGTCCTTATACTCCATCATAACGTCCAAGAATCGTTTCGTCACAACACCATGCTGAGTGACTCTAATCCGAACCTCACCAGCATTGCTTTGGGTTTTAAGAAGTTTCTTGTTCGCAGCCTCCATTGCTGTTAGAAATGTTAGGAACAAATGGCAGTACACTGGTGGTAATGTATACGGACCCTTCAGCTTATTCCTAACTTCGGTCGATTGCTTGTTAGTGGAAGCCATTAACCGTTCGAGTTCCTTGGTATTGGCTAAATGGTGACCGGAAAAGTAAGTATGAATGTACAAGTATCATTCTGGTGTGAAGACGTCCAGAAAACCAATTTTCTTACCAACACTCTGCTCCTCGCTGATAATGTTAAGTGCATTTTGATGCGTCTTTTCAATTTGTTCAATACCATTCTTGATCAACGCAATCTGGTCCCTTGTGTTTGCAATCTACCTCATCGGAAAATAGCTCAGTAAACACATTGTTGTCTCCACCCACCTCCTCAAAGAACGCCTTCATCTCTGCCGAATCTCCACCGGTATCATCAGCCACAGCTTCCTCCTTCTTTCCCTTCTTCCCGTCATCCTTCTTCTCGGCCTTCTTTTCCGTCTTCTTTTCTTTGGCTTCGTCTTTTTTATCCTTTTTGTCGTCCTTCTTGTCCTCTAATTTAGCTTCCTGCTTTGTGGGCTCAGGGGATGAGCCACCGCCACCATCATCATGGGCGCTGTTACCCTAATACTTATCGTTAGAGGTGCAATATGGTGATGAGGACAAAGAGCATTGCGTGAGGGATGAGTGAGGTCGCTACCTTAATTTCCAGTAAACGATCTCTCATGGCCTTTCACTCGAAGTTCGCAAATATGATCTAACGCAAGTCCTGATCTCAAGCAACAGGATGGATGATGATTATGATGATGATGATAAGGTGATGGTTTCAAGACGATATCTGCATGTGAGGATTCCTTCGTTCGGTTCTTGATTGTTAGTTTATCAAAAGTTGTCGTGATTCAAGAATGGGATTGTCATTGGCATTCTTGCAATTGTCGGTCATGCGCAACTTCCCTTTCTCAAGCGGATGACTCTTGGGTCGTGTCTGGATACTGGGGCAACTTTGTTGGTGTCGGCACATCATCCACTCCCGTAGAATCGTCCTTCCTCTCGGAATTTCCACCTCCTACGGTGTTGTTCTTTGGTCATCAAGGACTTTGAGGTGTTTATATCTACCTTGGCTCCGATGACGGCGATATCGGTCGTCTTCCCTCCTCCCTTTCGTTGGTCGACCCCTCAACCTCTTCAGCAACGTCATGGATGGTGTGGGAAAAGCGAACCACCGTCAGCAAACCCACGGTTTCTCCTCTCATAACCGGCCCAAACATCGAATTTGAGGAAGTTTCGCCATCATCCCTCTCTACGTCCCAACTCCATCCTCCATCCGTCGTCGCGCACCTACCCAACTCCGTTTCTCCGCACCCTGCTCCCTTTTAATGAAAACATACACCGGCGCGCTTCCCAACCCCGTCCCTAAAACTTGCGTGCACTGGGAGCCTCGCTCCTTTGATATCAAAGCCCCTACCAACCTCAACCCCGATGCGGTCCCCGTTGCTCTTGCCGACGCCTCCGCAGCTTGGTGGCCCGGTAAAATGGGTGTCTCCAAAGCCTGGCAATGGGCACGCACGTACATACAACGTCACCCCCGCCACCGTTCGGGTCGCCATCATCGACAGTGGTGTCATGACGTCCCATCCATGGTTAAAGCCTTCATCGTTCCATCAAAACCCTGGAGAGGTGGCAAATAATTTTTTAATGATGATGCTAATGGATACGTGGACGATTCGATTGGGTATGATTTTGTTATGGAGAAGGGAACGGAACGA
Source organism: Chytridium lagenaria (assembly GCA_025449115.1). Lineage (NCBI taxonomy): Eukaryota > Fungi > Chytridiomycota > Chytridiomycetes > Chytridiales > Chytridiaceae > Chytridium > Chytridium lagenaria. The sequence continues at coordinate 172,101 of JAHLKC010000050.1, forward strand.
GATAGTTTGACATGCGACAATGTGTTCTGGGTTTGTGGCTGGGAGGGATCCTGCTGCTGTTGGCGCGGATCAAAGTGTTTCGACTACCATTGGGACACCGCTTTCGCCGGGTGTGAATGTCAAGTTGACTATGGTTAGGGTTTGGATAATGCGGGAAAGAGTAACTCTGTGGATTTGTCGCGTGCCATTGCGCGTACGACGTCAAGAGCGGGTTTCTGTCGTCTCGTGCAGTTGGGGTGGTGGGAGTGATACGCAAGGTGAGAGGTGGAATGTTTGTTTTTAACGTTTGAGGATAACATTATATTTTCTTTAAATATGTCGTATGTCTTAGCTCTCCGCGATAGCTTTGCTCTCCTAAAGTCTAGGAACATTGTCATGTTCTCTTCCGCAGGCAATGATGGCAGAAACACGGATGATGGGACCCCTGAGGTTCCCAAAAGAACCCCGGCGTTATCTCTGTTGGCGCATCGACCCTACGGACGGCCGAGCCTCATTCTCCAACTATGGTGCTATTCTTTGCACTGGTGGTTAGTATTTTTTCCCCTCAAGTTTCTACCGTCGTTGTTTCGAGATACACAGGCGCTAGTTGAAATCCGTACCCTTTGTTTTTTGTTTCTATTTCTCACACAGACAAGGTTCTTTCGACGTCAAAGGACGGTCTTCTGACTGAAGAATCTGGGTCTTCTTACTCCAATCCCGTCATGGTCAGCTCCTTTTCATGCGTATTGGGGCTTATCCGTACTCTCCGTCCGGACCTCGACCCTGTGGCCCAACAAAATGCGGCTTTGGACTCGCTCTGCTCCACTGCCGTCAAGGTGTCTGGCTTGGCCAGTGTTTGTGAAGAATTCAACTTGATGAAGCTGTCAAGGTGCTTGGAGCTTGATCATAGATCAGTCGATTTCCCTGTTTTTGTTTTTCGCGATGGCGTGCCTTTTTGCTACTTTTTGCTGTTCTTGCTGTATTCCGTTAGATTGTAAACCTCTTTTTTATCGTTGTCGTTGTTTCTCTCTTTGCCTGCGTTTGTAAAGGCAGGGGACAACTTTCGAAATGCTCTATAACGGTAAATAAAAATCTCGTCGCAAATGCAATATTCGCGGAGGTCAACCAAGGTCCAAGATGCAGCATCAGCCGACACTTCAGATTCCCAGTCGTTTTCCATAAATATATTGTTACAGAAAAAATAAAGGATCATCCATACTCATTCATTCACTCATTCATTCACTCACTCACTGATGTATTTGATGCTGTCATTTTTCACACTTTTTTATGTCGTTGTCTATGATGTATATTTGTATTTTCTTTTTGTGTGGTTAATAGAATAGGATAGCTGTCGCTATAATGAAATTGCAAATGTACGTACATATTAACTCAAAGTCCAGCGCTTTAGGAAATTTAAAATAGGAATGTTTACGGATCGTGATGAGAATTTGGATAAGTTTTGCTGCCCAAAGGCGCATACTATTCCCAATATCTTTGTCGTAGGAGTGAAGCTTTCCGTTCGTGATTGCAGGTGAGTCTATCACTTTAAATGCGCCGTACGCATTCTACCCGTAGCTTATTTCTTCGTTCTGATAATAGTCGAGATGTTTTATGGATATTTTAGCACTCAACATCAGGGTTCGACATTACAGAGCCGCATCCTTTTTTTTCTTTCCACATCAGTTGAAAGAACTGGGGTGGACTATCAAACATACTCCTGAATACCGATCCCACACGTCACTCGGATTGAAATTTGACGACTTTATTCAAACGTAATAGGGATGGACAGGAATAAAAACCCTTACAACGAAAAAAAGAGAACAACAACAGCGAAAACAAAGAAAAAAACAAAGAAGAAAACACCAAAGCTAAAAAAGAAAAAAGAAAAGAGGAACAAAGAAAACTAAAAACGGACTTGAAACAAAAAACATCGTCTTATCAACGCTCACGCTATCCACGATCTTTTCATATCCACCAGGAAATGAAAAATGATAGGTAAAACGGATGAATGTCATAGCTGCTCCACACCTTTTCCTCATGACTGATCTTCCCCTCCAACGAAACTTCTCAAACGTGACAAAATTACAGCATGAATCCTTTGGCTGACAGGTTGACATGCGACATCGTATCCCTGGAAGCCACTTTCCGGCCGCCACCGTTTTTATGCATACAACCTTGACTATCACCCAAGGGAAGCACCCGAGGGGATCACCCGAAGGAAGAGCGGTGACGTTTTATTATAATTGCGGCACTTTATCTTAAAAAGTTTTTGAGGTGCTTACGTATTATTTTTCCTTTTTTTTTACATGAAAAAGAAACATCCCCTTTATTAAATGCTTATCAGAGCATGAAATTAACCACGCGCCACGCCTAGGCCTGTTACCCGGGTACGCGGGTCCGGGTCTTGGCCTGGACCCGATACCCGCACCCGCCTAAGATTTTGGGACCCGTGTACGAACGGGTCCCAACGGGTCCCATTATAAAAATCTGAATTTCATAAATAAATTTTCAATGATGTCTTAACAGAGCTGAGAGCGTCATGTATATGAAAACGTCAATTACATATTAAGTTAAAAGCCATCATATTAAAGGCATGTAATCATAACCATTCACTAAAATATGTACGCTAAAATCCCATCTCCCACCTTTTTAGAGTTATGAAATTTCCACTTCAATGTCGGATTCTTCTTAGTGTTCGTCATTATGGTCCATTGATCATGAAATAATGACTTTGTATTAATAATTTATATGCTTGAAAATTTTGCGGGTACACCCGTGACACCCGTGTCTGAGAAAAGTCTGGACCCGTACACGGTACCCGTGTCCCAGGACACGGGTACGCACCCGATAAAATTTTTTCGGGTGACAGGCCTAGCCACGCCCAACCAGCTAAATAAAAATTAACAGAGCCGCGCCGTCTCTTGCTGCAGATCTCCAGGAAAAAGACGAGACATCACAGGCTAAGTAAATACGTCATGAGCTCGGCAACACCATGCGTTTCCACAACAAAAAAAACGTGAAAAAAAAGACATGGCTCCATCCAACGAAACCTCTCAAACGTGACAATTGTCGCATGAATTTCATGGCTGACAGGTTTAAAGCCAGGAAAAGCCATCATGGCAAATTTGAATTTCGAGATCAATTGAACCCGAGGATGGGTAGGGTTGGTCTTGCAAATAGAAATGAGACAGTCAGACTTGACCATGTTAAGTCCATTCCATGTATCAATGACAGAGCATGAATCTTCCCCTCCCCCCGCTCCACACTCCCACCTCCACTTCCATCCAAAACGATCTAACCTCACGTCTGGCTGAATTAAAAAGACGGAAGCAGAAGTAAAAAATAAATAAAATAAAAAGGCAGAAAAAGACTATGCAATTATTATGCAACGAATACATGGAGAGAGAAAAGGATCGACCATGCTATACCTTATATGCAAACTTGAAAAACGTGACAGACCACCCTCGGACCCCAAACAAACAGCTGTCTCGCTGAAAAACGTGACTGGAGAATTAAGAGAGCATGAATAAAAAGATCAGACTGACAGGTGGCGTGGATGCAGTACAATTTAAAAAGACACTTTCCGGCCGAATTACGGGTGAATTTTTTTTTGCTTCGGGACCCTCCAAAAGAAAAACCTTGTAAGGGAAGGATCAACGCATGGATGGAGAATCCTTTACGTAGTAACCGAGCGACAGATGCTTTGCTCGTTGCTGTTAGAGGGACTTTATTAAGGGTTGCTTGATTGACCTTTTAAGTCTACTTTTAAACGTTCACAAAGTTTCAACTATGGACGGACTTTCTCCATGGAACAGCTGGACTTCAACGTTCATCACCGAAACGTCTGTAATGGTCCAAAGCCAAGCTGGAGGACTTGTTGCATATTCCATGACGATGCGTGACTCGCTAAGCGCCTTAAAATTTATCGTGGACGGACTTCGTCAACGAGAAGGTACGTTTGGGCGGTAGGAATTAATGTCGTTGGAGTCACGCCTTTTTTTTTCTCGTCTTTATCCCGTGAAGCACGAAAATAAATAGTTGAGAAGAAAAGAAGGGGATAAAAGGATTCCATGGTATGCAATTCTTCACCAACGGCGTCTACCCATAACATACGTCGTGCAGCTCAACCTTCAGATGGGTCTTTGTGATGATAACCTCGACACCGAAATTTGCATGAAGGACCAACATTCGGGTTTCCTTTCAAAACGTGGGAGCCAAAAGCATTACCCCCCGTTGTTTTTTCATCAATATCTGGTTTCACCTTTTCGAACGGCGTTCAATGGGTAGAGGCTTCAGAAAAAGTGGTGAAGAGAGGATGTAATGGCGGGTCATCCCTTATCGAGATAGTTAGGAAGATATTTTGTCAGAATTCAATAGGTTTAATATGATGGAGAAAACGTTGGCTGGAAAGAAGGCAGGTTAATTTGCGTACATGGATGTAAGCAACACAGCTTGACAGAGATGCAACTAGACCTGTTACCAAAAATCTCAATATGAATGATTCACTCTTGCCGGTAGAAAGATAGTCAAAAAATACCGAATGTGGCAGCAAACATAAACTCTTCTTCTCCGAAACGCCAGTACGTAGTCTGAACATGAGATATTAATGCGGAAATCATAGGCTCGTCAAAGTCTATTCATACCGTTTCTTCAATAAAGTCAACGTCACTTTTTATTGTCTGATAGTGCGAATAGTCATCATAGACGTAGTTGCGATGACCACCGTTTGTAGCTGCCAAGGATTTTCATATTTGTTAAATGAGATGTTGTTTACAAAAGCTAAATATCATAACCGGGGTCCGCACCGAGAATTGTCAAAATCATTCAACAAACGTAGAAAACATCCGCAACCGCACGATGACGCCTTTGAGTTTTCCACGACACGCTTTCGATCCGCTTTCATGCAATGATGGTTAAGAAGACCCCTCTTTTCTTCTTGGTAAGTCCCTTACACTCTCCTGCATGGTGAGGGCGTGGTTGGGCTTCAAGAATTTTCCCACGCATAAATACGGGTTAAAAGACGGGTATACCGAAAAATATGAATGGCTTTATGCGAACGTAGAAGCCGAGGATCTTCATGGAAAGAAAAGTGTAAAAAAATGGAATTTTAACAGTAAAGAGACAAAAGCCTTTGTTTGTGTACTCTATTTCGGTTGGATTATGTTTTTCTTTTTCCCGTTGAACTGGTTTTTTAATATCATGCCTCCCATGTCTTTTCTCATATCACCCGTAAAAACCATCTGCGGGAAGATGGTCCAAAGCTTAATGCATCGATGCAATAAAAGCCCTCATCACATTTTCAATGGTTTAGTCAACTCTCCCATATGGAAAAGAGTTTTTTTTGTAGATTGAAAAGAGATAAAGATCTTATGGTTATAGAAAAATGTCGTATGTAGGGATGCGGAGCTGAATGTTAAGAAAGGTGGTGTTGTCGCGTGGAAATATCATCGCATGGAAAACTGCAACTTGACAACGTTTTTTTCATGCAGAAAACAAAACCTTGGGAAAATGGGGACGTCGGCCAAAGTGTTGAAGTTTAAGACGCTTAAATGAAAGAATAGTGTTTTACGCTTTTTCTACTCTGATTTTACCTTTTTTTTTCGTGTTTATACCTTTTTGCTTCCTTTTCTTTCATTTCCTTATTTTTTTGTTTTATACGATTTTCACCTTTGTTTTTTTTTTTCTTTTACCTGTCCCATTTTTTTAGTGTCTCGCGTGGCTCCACTTGTGAGCTCACGGGATATATGGATCCTTTACTGTAAACAGATATTTAAACGTCAATGCTTATTTAAAGCCCTGTCACGTACATACCGTTTGGGTTTTAAGTTTACAATGAATCAGAGTTGGAGGTAAGAAGGGCTTCCTATTTATATTGCTTACTACCAACGCTTTACCCTATTAAGTGATAGATGCCATAAAAGTTGGTGCGTGGATTAAAACAGGTCTTTGGTAGACTATATCGTAAAGTCTCAACGGTACGTATGATCTCATCCTTCCAAATGTAAGAACTTTAGCTTCTACACATTTATACTGATAAAGCACTTTATCTTATGCACATGCAATTATAGCAAAAAAAGAGACGCCACCGAGTGCCACCCACGTTCACAAATTAAACAAACTCGACTTAAAATCCCTCGCATTCTCATGGTATACCTGTCAACATTTCATCACGCGAGCGATAGCCCACCCATGTTTGGCGTGTCTGTCTTCCAGGGCTTTTTGAGGATACGTCGTTGCATTGAAAGGGCAATGAATTAAACGGGAGGGTTTGTCAAAGTTGGACGCAATGAAACCTGAAACCGCACGATCCCTCACTTTTTTTTTTCTTGATCGATAAAGGTTGGTAAAGTTGTGCTGGATTTGATGGGCGACAGATACAGCTAGAAGGAGAGAAAAGAGATCATGACGCCGTTAGCGGAAAAATAGAATATATGAAAACAAGTAACAATAACAGGATGCATGTGAATACTTTTTCTTTTGAATAGATAGATATTGAGCAGGGAATGTCAATAATGGGCTAGGGTGGCAGTAAAGGCAGTTTTACATTGAATGTTTCGTCCACATCCACCCACCCTCCACACTGTGATCGTCTTTGTCCAGAGCATTATTGTCAATGGTTTTTATGTGTGGATAAATTTAAATTTTTTTTTGTCCAAAAAGGCTTTTTCATTTTCACGTTGGTGGGGCGCTAAAGTGCTTGGCCACCTTCATCCCATCCCGTCCCCCATCATCATCCTCCCTAAAAGGTAAGCACCTCTGCAGAAGTGGATGCGGTCATTCTTGTATCATTCAATTCATTATTATTCATAAAGAACGTTGCTCTCTTTTGTTCTGAAATGTCAATAAGACACCCATCCACACCCACCCACTATCAATCATACGTCTCAAAGTTCATTCTTGTTCTGTTATCCGTATGACAGTATCGGTATCGGGATCGGGCTTTCCTTCAGCCTAATCATTTTGCTTTTTGAATTTCAATCTGAAGATAGTTATCTCTGCTCCATGTATTCCATTTGATAGAAAATAAAAGGCTTTTTTAGATCATGGATGGATGGATGGATGGATGGTTGATGATGTGTAGTTTAGTTGTTGTTAAGTAAAAGTGTGTTGGAGTGAGTGAGTGTGAGTGAGTGTGAGTGAGAGTGAGTGATGGGTGGATGGATGGATTCCGATATGCATGAATGACATTAATATCCGATATGCAATGAATGGCATTGAATATGTACATTTGGACAAATGAACCAACTTTACTTTGCTTGCTCGCGTGCTATTTGTTTTATATAAATATATAATCAATAGCATAAATAGCATTCTTAATCAATTAGTATTTGGCATGTGCTGATTATTATTATTCATTGTCGGGCTTTGAATATATTTGAATTCATTTGATACAACTGACATGTGATGAAATATAATACTAATAGTATTTTGCACGTGCATGCTGCTTGGATCATATTCATATTAAATAAATAAAATAAATAAATAAAATAAATAAATAAATAAATAGGAATTGTCATTTGAATATATTAATTATTCAATCTTCTTTCTTTCTTTCTTACTTACTTACTCTCCCTCCTTCTTCCTTCTTTCCCTTGTTCCTTCCCTTCCCTCTTTCCTCTTTCTTTTCATCCTCTCCAAATTTTATGCAAACTATTTTATTATTATTTATTTATTGTTTTATATTTATTATTATTATCTGTACATAATAAATAATAGGCAAAAGAGTCGGTTTTAGTATTTACTACCTGCCTATATTTATAGTACCTTATACCAGTAAGCATTGGTATTTGTATATAAGAAGGACGCCCTTCCACCCTCTCTTTCTCTCTTCCTTTTCCTTCATTTATTCATTCACCTTCAACTCTTTACTCACTCACCCATCTCTCTCACTCTCTCTTTTTATTTCATTATTATATAAAGTAAGTATGCTTTTTATACTCCTTTGGTCAGCCTGCCCGTATCGAGCGAGTCCGTCTATTCCATTCCTCTTTCCTTCTTCCATCTCTCAGATACACACATAATAGCCCTTGAAAAGACTAAACATCCCTTACGTCTATCTATCTTATCTATACATCCTTCCCCACCGTCCATCCATCCATCCCATTCATCCATCCCATCCATCCATCCAAATCCCGTCAAGTCTCATTTAAGCCATACGCTCTTTCTCTAATCCAACAAACCCCTTTTACGAGGATACATCGTCCTCCTCCTTTAGTCAGCTATCACCTTCTCTGCCCCACATCGTGTATTCACTACACAGCACGGCATCGCCCACCCCTTGCTATACTTTATTAACCATTCCATCACTGCTCATCAGCTCATCATTCTCCTGGCCTTTATTCTCTACTTGTATCGTGTTTATTGGTAATATACGAGGCGTAGTCTCACTCTGTGTGTTAAAGAGCCCTTTTTTCTTTAGCTGATGGTGACAATGTTGATGGACACTCTCTCTCTTTTCTTCAACTCTCTGCTGCCGGTGGTAAAGCAGCCATAATGAGCTACGCCTCAAGATTGGGTGGGGGGATTTAAATTTTATTTTTGCTGCAAAAATGGATGATGAAATTTGGCGTGGGCGCAGTATTATTGTCGTTGGTGCTGCTGCTGCTGGCATCGATGTCCAAGTGTTTAGTCAAGATTGCTGAGGCCAGCTCGTGAATGGAATATTTTCTTTTCGTTTACCCCCCCGCTTCGCTCTCTTTTTCGCGAGAAGGAAAAGTGCTCTCGTTTTGCCGTCTTTTTGTGCTTCTATCTTGCTTGGAACTTTTTGCTCTCTGCCGCCTCTTTTGATTTTAGTGTTTACTATGCCCTCCCCTTAAAGCTTAAATCCAGAACCCTCATTTCATACGCAACATCTCAGCCATTCTAGTGGATCTAACCCTCGCGTCTCTCTTTCCTTCCCTCCAGAGTCGCGTCCATCCACCTGCAAGCAGCAAGAGACACGCTTTGGATAAAAGTGATTATATATACATCCGCAGATTCACTATCGTTGCTTGCGAATGATTACCGTCATGTCCATGGTGCCTACGCCCACACATTTGCCTGCCCGCCGTCAAACCTTCCCCATCCCTCTGCCTCCTCTTCTTCGACCTACAACAACAGCAACCCTGTCATGATGGAGAGTGCCTTGGGATACTCGCCATACCAACAGCAACACCACCATCAACAAGCCTATCATCAGCAGCAAAGACAACTACCAGCACCATCGGCAGTAGTGCTTCCCTGTCTTCCGCCTGTGCTCTCCAACACAATAAATCGCACCTATGAATCAACCGTACCAGCAACAGCATCAACACTCTTTCCAGGGTCCTCAGCCCCTATCCCTACCCTCCCATTTTGATGCATGATGACACATCAATATCACATATGCATCATCAACACCACCAGCAACAGCAGCAGCAACAACAGCAACAGCATTTTCCTCAGTCATCACAGCAACAGTACATGTATCATGGCGCGTCAACCTTTGCTTCAAGTCCTTTGCATGTTCAGTCAAAGGCATCTGGCCACGTCAGCACTCTTTCCATCCCGTCATCCCAGCACGGTCCCACCCGCTCCACACCTCCCATCTCACCACCCGTTATCATTGCATCCCACTCCAACAGACCCTTTTCCGAGATTGGCAGCACCCACAACACATTTTCAAACACCTCCAGCTACTCATCCGTCGTGCCATCCACTTCAACGTCGCCCGGTCTCTCAACAGCAACACTATGAGACCGTTCGAGTCTGTATCCGCGCTGACACTTCCAGCTCCTGGTTCCTCGGGTTCCCTGCCTACGTTGATGCATGACCACTACCAGCAGCATCAGATGCCGTCATCATCGCCTCCTCCCAACTACGGCCACTATTACCAGAAACAAAGCGTGACCGGAAGCGTGTATGAACAACAACAACAACAGCAGCAGCAGTACTTTGGACAGAGCATGATGACTCCATCAGAGCCTCAACAGCAGCAGCACTACCACGTTCCTCAGTCATATCCTTTCCAGCAGCAGTCGCAAGAGCAGTACCAACAACAAGAACAACAACAACAACAACAACAACAACAACAGCAACAACCTATCGTCATCCCCATTCTCCCTTCCCCCGCTCACACCACCCCCTCTGCCTCAACCTCCCCTCAAAAACTCCCCAGCACGAGCGCACCAATGGAGATGGTACAGCACCACGTCACGCCTTCAAACCCCTCAACAAATGGCCGTCGCTTCTCCATCTCTTCATCCTCCTCCTCTCTGCAACACCCTCCGCCGTCTCTCACCCAAAAACCAACGCCAAATCCAGCCCGAAACCCACAAAACCAAATCTTCAAAGCGCTCCCCCCACATCCTCTCTAAATCCCCTTCATCATCATCCAAGCGCAAGAAGCAGCCTATCACCATTGACGACGAACCCAAAGCTACCACCACTATTCCACAGCCCACCTCCATCTCCAACAACAACCAACCTCTCCCCATCTTGTCCCAACCGTCACCGTCACCTCCCCAGACGTTCCTCAACTCCGTCGCGTCATCCCATCCCCACCCAAACCCACCCCACCTTTAGTTCAAGCACCTCCCCCACCCCCGCCGCAAACCGACACTCTCCAACTCCTTGCAGATCGTGAAGAACGCGAACACCTCCGTAAAGTCTCTCACAGTGCGATTGAACGACGACGCCGTGAACGCATCAATGATAAGATTGTGCAACTCCGACGTCTGGTCCCTGCGTGTGCTGAACGTGAAAACCTTCATAAGTTGTCCATCTTGCAGGGTGCCATTGAGTATATCCATGAGTTGAGGGAGATGCTTGGGTTGCCGAGGGTGGAGGAGGATGGGGAGGAGGATGGTGGGAAGAAACGAAAGAGCAAGAAGATGAGTGTTTCGGTGAGTCCCAGTAGGGATGAGGAGGAGGAGGAGGAGGATGAGGAGTGGGTCAAGGTTGAAGAGACTGCAAATGGTGGCGCTGGACGAAAGAAGAGACGGGTTGAAGACCATACGCCTGTTGCTGTTGTTGGGAGGGAGGGTGAGGAAGGTGCTGCCGGGTTGTTGATGCTTTCGCTTGGGGCTGCGGAAAGACGTGATGAAGAGGTTGTAGATGGTGGAGAGGATGAACGTGGCGCGTGTGATATGAGCGTGAGGAGTTTGTTATGTTGAACTCTTGGTTGTGAACGCGTTTATTTTTATTTTTTATGTACGATATTTTTTTCAGTTGTCTGTTAAAGGCGTGAATGTGGTTTATTCGCCCCCCCTATGCATCGCTCCTGTTTGCTTTTATTATTTTATTTTTTTATGAGGGGGAGCAATGTTTTATTATATTTTGGTGCAAGTAGGCAAACAAAAAAGAAGAATAGAAAAGATGTATGAAAATAATGTATTTCCTTCAACTTTTTCTTTCTATATACCCACACACAACAACTATTTACAGATTACCCTTCTTCTCCTTCTTTCGGGTTTGCGCTCTTTTGTATCTGTTTTTTTCCTGCACCCAACGGGACAAACGGGAATCACAATGCAACTCCCCGACCCCACACCCATCGCCCCCTCGTCGTGTGAGGCCCCTCATCGATTCCCGTTCTTTGCACATGCCAGCCAGCAAAAGCATTCGACGCAACCTACTTTATTAGGCCAAAAAAGAACAACAAACAAAGCAAACTCCGACATTTCTAGTTATTATCGCGTGCTTGAGAATTCATGCCGATAAAAGAAAAACAAAGATGCAGTCGGTTGCAAATGTCCTCCAAGCACGAGCCTTTCACCTTTTTTTCCCCCTTTTTTTCTTTACGTCATTCCATTGTGCATAAAGATGGGGGTGGGGAAATCGATGAGTTTGAAACTCCGCTTGAACTCGGGTGTTCTTTTTATTTTATTTTTTGCTTTTTAGTTTCTGGGTTGACCCACCCACGGGTTAAATAAATAATTTTTCTTTTGGTTTTGGAAGTGACGTTTTCCGTCATCGATGGTGTGACGTCATGTTACACGAGATTCGATTCCTGCGCTTTTCAAACACGTTGTTGGGAGACACGTGATATGATGGAGGTTGTTGTTTTTTTTTGTTTTTTTTTTTTGGGGGATAAGGGTGGACGCCTGAACGGCTCTGGTCGTTTCATTCATGCTGTCTTTTTATAATGTCACGTTTTTTTTTAAAATGGTGAACTGGGGGAAAGTGTGCGTTGTTATGTTGTTTTTGTTCGTCACGTTTTTTCCTGTGGGAAAAAAGGCATGACGTCTCTGTGAGTTCATACCTTCCAGCAATGGTTTCTTTTGGGAGGGCTTTTTGTGGCGTTTTCGGTTTTTTTTTGTTTGGTTGTATTGGGAAGGAGTTGCCAGTTTTGAACGGGAACATGCGTGACGAGGTTTAAGAAAGGACGTCATGTTTGTATGCTGTTTTTCAAGTGCGGTGACGGTGTGGCGGTGTGTCTTTTTTTTCTTTTTCTTGTTTGAGATCACTATCAGGGTTCACGCTTTTCGTTTGTATAGTGGGTGCCACCTTATACCCACCGACGTTGTTTTTTATTAACGAGTCGTTGAGCATCTTTCATTTTAATACATTGCAAAGACGGCGTTGGGTGGCGACCTTACACTCATAAAGTCATTGGACGACATGATCGGATAAGCTCCATGTGTTCTTTATCGCTTTTCATGCATGAGCAAGCGGTCTTTAATACGAAACGTTGTTTGTTGATTTTGACTTCAAAACTGTCAAGACGGCGGTGGGCGGCGACCTTACACCCATAAAGTCATTGGACGACATGATCAGATAAGTTACATGTGTTGTTTTCACTTTTTCATGCGGTCTTTGTCGAAACGTTCTTTTGTTTTCATACATCTTGAATCGCTTAAAGACGGCGTTGCATACATCTTGAATTACTTAACGAAGGCGTTGGGTGGCTCGACCTTATACTAATGAGCTATTGGACGACACGATCAGATAAGTTTTGATGTGATGCGTTATTTTATCAATTTTCATGCATGAGCAGCGGTCATCGATACGCTATAAAAGTTTTTGTTGTTGCCCTTCATACATCAGGTCGTTATTAATGTATAAGAGAATTCACGTCACAGGATTGCCCGAACATAAAAAGTATACATGGGATAGCCTCTTAAGGGATTGAGGTTTTAGACAGCTTTTTATATTGAAAGGAGGGGCTGCGTTAGATTTCGCGATGGTCTAATATTAATCAATAAAACTGATCTAGTCCTTTTTTTTTTTTTTTTTTTTTTTTGTTAAAGTCGAAGTAACTGGTGTTTTGATTATTTAATTCTTTACTTTTTTTTGTTATTTAATTTTTCGTATTTGGATTTACGGATAAGATCGCTCGTTAAAACTACTGCACTCTCTACGCAGATACTCCAAAAGATTGCCCAAGTTGTCACATAACTTTGATCTAAATGCTTACCGTTTCGCCCATATGCTTTGCACCCCTCCCCCCCCCCCTAGAAATCTAAAAGAAGAATATTGACTGTCCAATATCCTGTGTGCAGTTGAGTGGTCTTTTGTTCTCTAGTACACCAGTCAATAGATTAGATTAAAGAATCTACTGACATTCATCGCACTGAGTCTTTCAATTTCTGTAAATAAACGCTTAACCAAAAGGTGTATAATTACAGAAATCTCTTCTGACTTGCAATGGGTCCAATATCAGTCCTTCTTCCAGAACGCTCATAAAGTTTTTTTCTTTCCAAAAAAAAAGTTTTAGGTTTATCTAGAAAAAAATATAAAACCATTCGACGAATCCCAAATGATACCATGGACATGGCTGATGTTCCAAGGAAGCCGGTCAAGTCGAAAACAGCAATTCCTGCAATGCTTTCTTGACAAAACCAGGTCTAACACTGCTGTATGACATTTTGCTCCTCCTATGGACATAGAGTTCAAGTAGCATGGCCAGATTTGACATTTGCTCCTGCGGATATGATAGTTCTAGCATACCAAGGTGTTTGCTATCCCCAACATCAGTATGAGCAAAAAAGCAGAGCATGCATTTTATCTGCCGCCACCTCTGCGTCATCTGCTGCTCCCCTCCACTCCAGTACCAGCCTCAAATACCAGACGAATGCATGCACTACAGCTGTGCTTCCACCGCACCATTTGTATCATCATAGATCAGTCAAGATGCTCTTTCCACCACAGTCTTACCTCCCTCTCCAAAGGCACTGTGTGTGAATATATTCCTGTTATTGTGCTTGATGATGTATGTGATTATGAGACAACATAGGCTTATGAAATTTTACCAGATTGAACTTCAGAAGGCGACATGTGAAATTCTTGATGATGGAAAAAAAGTTGGTAGAACTTGTAGAATCTCGCCATGCTGGAGGGATAATAGAAGTTGTTTGATCTTCTGTGTTTTTCAAGAGACTGTAAATAGTTCTACACCTTAGATGTAGTTTAACGAAAGTGGATAACTTTGACTTTGCTGGTTGCTTAAAGTTTCGCTCAAACAGCTAATCATTGGTACCGTCTGCTGTGAAAGGCATAGTTGTATCTTAAAAAATGAAGAATATGAATAAACAAGTAGTAGGTAAGATATAAGAAAGAGAAATTTTGATGTTTTTGAATGTAGCTGGAGTTTTTTGGCTATAGTTTAGGAGCAAAAAGAAAGCCGCACTTACTGAGCTTGAAATGCTTCCTATGTAGACTTCATAAATTGTACTGCATTAACCACAAAATTCTCTCTGAATTAACCTCTAATTGACTTGTCATAACTTCCTTTGGTTGATTTCAATACGATTCCCCAGCAAAGCTTCCCGCTGGGGAGATGTTTGACAAAAACAACGAGTCGTGCACCTATTAAAAATGGATCCAACGTTGATACCGTAGTTTCAATGGAGCAAGCAACAATTCCGGCTGCTAATAAAATCGGGTGTTGCTTGCCCCATTGGACTTAGGTTTTTTTTTATTAATAAATAAATCAGGAAAAAAGGGAATAAGTTATCCATCCAATCAAGAGATTACGTCATAAAAGGCCAGAACAGTTGGGGGGACCGTTTTTTTTTAATCGTAAGGTGAAGTCACATGTCCGAACCTTTACGACACACTTATTGCTAATAAGCGAACTCGTTAAACACATCACTTTATATAAAAAAAAACTTATGGTGGAGAGATTGGGAAGCTCAAGCAAATGGGAAGTCCATGCGCTCGTTTGCGCTACAAAATGGAGTCCAGCCATCCCAATTATCCCGGTGGAAAAGCAATACGAGAAGTTCCTCGAAACCGAAAGGAATTGACTGGCAAGTTCACTTTGAACTCTGGCCCTAAACGCAACGGAATTGAGGAGGATCTCGGCACGTTTCTCACTGGTAAGACACTGCTTAACCTCAGTGATCCTCCCTTACTCCCCACTAAAACTCATAAAAGGTTATGTTGACGGTGAAATAAATCACGAAAAACACTGCGATGTGAAAACACTTGCCATGGCTGTGTTGAAACAACAACCAGAGTTTTTGCGACTGCATCCCATAAGGCAAGGCTCCCGACAGCCCCATCACAACTTGCACTTCGAGAGGAGATCCCTGACCCAGAAAATCCTTTGGACGACGGTAATCCCTGCTGGTATTTTGGACGGGCAGTTGCCACGAAACGTGCAGGATAAACTAGGCCAGATCCGGAAGGTTTCAAGTTGGGTACGGCGCACTTTTGAGTGACAATGGTTATACTGTTAACCGTTGCATCACCCACATAGCACAAACCTTGTCCATCACCGAGCTCGAAATTGAAGATTTTCGTCAGTTTGGTTGAGCATCATGCGGACTTCAATATAAAACCATCTCGTGTTGGCAACATGGATCAAAAAAATGTCCAATTTGATTTGATGTTTAATACCACTATTGCCAAAACGGGGACTAAAAACCATTTCGTTGAAAGCACCGAAGAAAAAGGAGGTTCGAATTTTTGTTTGAATTTGTTTTTCTATTATTTTCATCACTTGACGCTGATGCGCATTCTTTATTAATCTCAGTTGGTGGAAGGGCTACAAGCAGTCTTACTGCAATAGGGATGGAACGAAACTAAAGCCAATGGTGTGTTTTCACGGTACTCGCCCTGTTGCCACGGAGGTGCACACGTCTCTCAAGGTCGAAAAGCTATGCGCGAGTGCATTCAATTAGAAGAAATTTACAATGATTTCTCTTCACCGTGCAAGCCAACGGCTGGGTGGACGAAATTGGGATGCTTGATTGGGTAGAACGAGTCTGGAAACCATTTGGTCTTTCAAAACTAAATGAAGGTGTTTGCTTGTTAATGTTAGACTGTTTTTCAGTCATCAGATGGCGACAGTTGCTGAGGCCATAGCAGCTTTGTGAAGTTCTCTATGGGCCCCCTCTGCTAAGCCCCGGCATACAGAGGTAGAGAACCACATAATAGGTGACAAGACTAGCGTCTGGAGGTACTCCTAGATCAAGAGTCAAGCCCTATTCTGCCTTTAGTGACAGCGGGGATTTAGGTTGCTTGTGGTTCTGCTCTAATACTAATCTAAAATAAAGAAAGGAAGGAAAAAGGAAGGAAAAAGGTACTCAGGCGGAGATCCAACGCGCCCAGAGTGGAGGGGTCATCAAGGAGGGAGTCCATCCCGCTCCTAGTAGTGTACAAGGCCTCGTAATCGCCGCAATAAGCCGTTTTAACATGTTCTCATCTGATCTCTTTACCTAAGGCCCTGCTCATGCCGCACTCCCACTCACAGGCAACTAGATAGCCAGTCATCGCAATCAAGAAAAGAACAGAGGTGGTTATACTACCCAAACCTTCGAAGGAATCATGCCACAGAGGCGTCTATCCAGGGCTCAGGCCTTCTTAGACTCAAGTGTCTTGGTTCAAGGTGTAGTCTCCCCCAGCGGCGTAATCCCCGAGCGCCCGCAAGTACAACTAAATAACACAATATTGAATAACAGAAGAATGAAGAAAGCATGGCCCAAGGGCGGCCATGCCTGGATGTATGGGTGGGATCAATCCAGGACTACAGAGGTGCACGTAAATCTATTCAACTTTCTACAAATAATAAAACAATACATAATGGGGAATCAAATAACAACAACAGGCATCTCGACCAACGTGGTAGCATGTCATAAGTTGGCATACCACGTCGACCGCCCTTCCTTCTATAAAAACCTCTCTCGTATCTATGGGGAAAAACTATGAAAAACCCAGAGAGGGAAAAGAATGGAACGGGAACAACAAAATAAGAATAATGGCACGACGTCTATATAAGCGACGCATTCATGCCTCTTGGTGAGGTTATCCAATAATCTCACATGCACCCACACTTGAGAACAAGGTCCCTCGTGAGTTTTTACGATATAAATATATATATTCATATATAGACTAGTATAGTGTAGTGAATACAAAGTCTTCTAAAGCTAGGGACATCATCATGCTTAGCTATTTCCGTGTCTTCACGTTGAGAGACAAGTTCTAATGGATTCATATATTGTGAGTCCTTATCACCGTTAATGGTCATCACTCACATTAACTCTATCGTCAAGTTCTACCTCTGGGTCTGGAACTATGACTTCTTCTGACGCTGTGCTGGACAACTCTTGGAAGCCAGCATTATCACTTGCGTCTGTATAGCGAGTTTCTACTTTCTCGCGTTTAGGTATGCCGTGCTTATCAACATGGGCTAATCGTTTAAAGAACTCTTTAACATTTGTCTTGGCCACGCCATTCCAATAATCTCTAACTATTGCAGGAATCTCGTGTTATAGCAACCAAGTGTTGTGGTATGGGCCAAAGTTGCAATAGCAACTTCTTCTTGAGTCTATCAGGACTACTGTATTAACAGAGCTACTTATAGCAACTATTACATTAATCAAGTAAGTAAACATATATAACGCGATAATTCACGTAATTATCATGATAAGTCACGATTATTATTTCAATACAACAAAGTATCAAAACCTGCTCAAAATATAACAACTATACTTAGTACAACAAAATATGCTCATTCTATCTTCATGTAACGCACTTTACGCTTGAAAGAAAACTCTCAAACTTGAACGAATTTGTTGTAATAAATCATCTTTAAACTACTTCAAGAAGTTTAACTGACGTGTATACATATTCAAACTTATTCTACTCCACATCTCTGCTCATTGCGCGTTAAGCATCGACGTTAGTAGTCAAGGTTTGTTTATGGTCACTTCTGCTATCTTGTAAGATATTCTAATGTTATTCACAACCAATATCAAGGTGTTACTAACAAGAAACACAATCACTATGTCTATACACATTATCCTGCAGATAACGATAAGTTGACTCAGATTCTCAAACGAGAATATGACTTCCAACAGTTCACCCACTCTTTAAAGAACACACACATATCCACATAAGGGTGGGAGGGTGAGGAAGTACGCGCAAAGCGTCTCCAACAAAATGAAAATGGCAAAGCCATAATATTGACATGCACGCATTGCAAGATACATGAGACATAAAGCTTTGTTGATGTGTTAATACGTCAACCATAATTGCAACATTGACCAACACTGACCAGCAGTGTAAGTACAATAAAGTCATAGAGGAAGCAGTTCCTTAACCAACGGAATCATTCTTCTGTTAAACGGCCCCGGTTCAAGTTGAGCTCCATAATCAAAGCATATTTATAATAAAAATGCAGATGCGCTATCATTTCTGTGACAAAAATAATATCAAGTTATATGATCGTCAAAGTTTCAATAAGAAGCTTTATATTCTACCATTAGCTAGTGCATATTATGAAAGAAGGCAACGGTGGCACCTTCCTTAAGCCTTATTACCATGAGGCCATGATTTGCTTTGTTATATTCAAAGTCACAAAAGTGACCGGTTTTAAACAGTGAGCAAAGGGTTGCGCTGTGCATAAGTAAGACAGATTGCATACATAATTATCGGCAGGTATAATTGTGTTATTATATTAGCAACAACTAATTGGATGTGGTGACCCGAAACATTTGTGTGTTAAGAAATTAACAAATTTGTCAAGCAAAAATGCTGAAGTCCAATGCCGACGTTTTTCAAAACGTTATAAGTCTGGAACGGTGCGTCGCCATAGCGAGACCTATATAAAAATGATGCCCTCATTGAGGGCTACGTGTATGGAAATTTTCAAGTAAAAATCGCGATAAAAATTAACGAAGTAGTAAAACGGCAAGTTCGTCGTCAATAATGAATTAATCAAAAAAACCCAAGACTTTCCAAAGTATTTCTACATCTTCGAATTATTTGTAATTGGTTAAATGACTTAATTGAAGTCGAAATCCTATTTCGAAGATTTGACAAAATTCTTTGCTTCATAAAAGTCGAAACGCTGTTTTAAAACTTATTTCAAAAGACTTTCCGGCTCTTCTGGACGATAGCTATCGGAATCACTAAGGTTTTACTGCTGGGGAGCAGCGGTCGTCAAGATCACAGGCATAAAGATCATAACCTCTGGACCCTGGGGATTGTTGTTAACATTACCAATTTTGTGTAACCTGTTTTGGTAAAAGTGAAAGTCCAGGACTCATACCACAGTAAATAAAGACTGCCTCCTTAACGATTACAAGACCAATAGGGGCGCAAACGTTACCATATTTTACCACCGTTTGCGTAGTACTACGCACTACATGCCTGTAAAGTTTCATAATTATAGTAATAAAAATGAGTGCGAAACGCGCAATCGAAAAAGCGTCGAAGTGATAAAAGCATATAGATCTCACTTAAAAGTAAGATCTAATACACTAAAAGGCTCCTAAAAGCCATAAAAAACGCTGAAAGCGTTCTAGGGTACTGGATGGTAGTCCAGTGTTGACAAAGGTGGCGGGGTGCCATAAAGACAAACCCAGTGCCAGGCCTCCATGACAGAGGCCCTTTATGTGCTCAGGTCAACCCTCGCGTGTCAACAAGACCCAAAGACTACCCTGCCAGCAGGGTCATCAATGGATCAAGTAGATCTAGCTTGCACAACATCCCTCATGCCTCCTAGGAGGCCTTCACTGGGTGTCGTTACACAAGTTTTGACAAGGGGTGGTTGCAAACAAAGGTATAACTCACAACACAAAAACCGCGATCTCTCGACGACGGATACGTACAGACACGATACAATACGAGCCCCGACTCGTAGCTTTCATATGATATAAAGATAATAAAATATGATTATAGAAGAAACCGAAACCACCATATTTGGTTGGGCCCCCATCTGTGAAGTTCTCTCTATGGCCCCCTCTGCTAAGCCCCGGCATACAGAGGTAGAGAACCACATAATAGGTGACAAGACTAGCGTCTAGGAGGTACTCCTAGATCAAGAGTCAAGCCCTATTCTGCCTTTAGTGACAGCGGGGATTTAAGTTGCTGTGGTTCTGCTCTAAAACTAATCTAAATGAAAGAAAGGAAGGAAAAAGGAAGGAAAAAGGTACTCAGGCGGAGATCCAACGCGCCAGAGTGGAAGGGTCATCAAGGAGGGAGTCCATCCCGCTCCTAGTAGTGTACAAGGCCTCGTAATCGCCGCAATAAGCCGTTTTAACATGTTCTCATCTGATCTCTTCTACCTAAGGCCCTGCTCATGCCGCACTCCCACTCACAGGCAACTAGATAGCCAGTCATCGCAATCAAGAAAAGAACAGAGGTGGTTATACTACCCAAACCTTCGAAGGAATCATGCCACAGAGGCGTCTATCCAGGGCTCAGGCCTTCTTAGACTCAAGTGTCTTGGTTCAAGGTGTAGTCTCCCCCAGCGGCGTAATCCCCGAGCGCCCGCAGGTACAACTAAATAACACAATATTGAATAACAGAAGAATGAAGAAAGCATGGCCCAAGGGCAGCCATGCCTGGATGTATGGGTGGGATCAATCCAGGACTACAGAGGTGCACGTAAATCTATTCAACTTTCTACAAATAATAAAACAATACATAAAGGGGAATCAAATAACAACAACAGGCATCTCGACCAACGTGGTAGCATGTCATAAGTTGGCATACCACGTCGACCGCCCTTCCTTCTATAAAAACCTCTCTCGTATCTATGGGGAAAAACTATGAAAAACCCCGAGAGGGAAAAGAATGGAACGGGAACAACAAAATAAGAATAATGGCACGACGTCTATATAAGCGACGCATTCATGCCTCTTGGTGAGGTTATCCAATAATCTCACATGCACCCACACTTGAGAACAAGGTCCCTCGTGAGTTTTTACGATATAAATATATATATTCATATATAGACTAGTATAGTGTAGTGAATACAAAGTCTTCTAAAGCTAGGGACATCATCATGCTTAGCTATTTCCGTGTCTTCACGTGAGAGACAAGTTCTAATGGATTCATATATTGTGAGTCCTTATCACCGTTAATGTCATCATTCACATTAACTCTATCGTCAAGTTCTACCTCTGGGTCTGGAACTATGACTTCTTCTGACGCTGTGCTGGACAACTCTTGGAAGCCAGCATTATCACTTGCGTCTGTATAGCGAGTTTCTACTTTCTCGCGTTTAGGTATGCCGTGCTTATCAACATGGGCTAATCGATTAAAGAACTCTTTAACATTGGTCTTGGCAATGCCATTCCAATAATCTCTAACTATAGCAGTTGGAATCTCGTGTTATAGCAACCAAGTGTTGTGGTATGGGCCAAAGTTGCAACAGCAACTTCTTCTGGAGTCTGCATCAGGACTACTGTATTAACAGAGCTACATATAGCAACTATTACATTAATCAAGTGAGTAAACCACTTATATATAACGCGATAATTCACGTAATTATCATGATAAGTCACGATTATCATTTCAATACAACAAAGTATCAAAACCTGCTCGAAAAATAACAACTATACTTAGTACAACAAAATATGCATTCTATCTTCATGTAACGCACTTTACGCTTGAAAGAAAACTCTCAAACTTGAACGAATTTGTTGTAATAAATCATCTTTAAACTACTTCAAGAAGTCAACTGACGTGTATACATATTCAAACTCATTCTACACCACATCTCTGCTCATTGCGCGTTAAGCATCGACGTTAGCAGTCAAGGTTTGTTTATGGTCACTTCTGCTATCTTGTAAGATATTCTAATGTTATTCACAACCAATATCAAGGTGTTACTAACAAGAAACACAATCACTATGTATACACATTATCCTCAGATAACGATAAGTTGACTCAGATTCTCAAACGAGAATATGACTTTCCAACAGTTCACCCACTCTTTAAAGGAGACACACACATATCCACATAAGGGTGGGAGGGTGAGGAAGTACGCAAAGCATCTGTAACAAAATGAAAAATGGCAAAGCCATAATATATTGACATGCACGCATTGCAAGATACATGAGACATAAGCTTTGTTGATGTGGTGTTAATACGTCAACCATAATTGCAACATTGACCAACACTGACCAGCAGTGTAAGTACAATAAAGTCATAGAGGAAGCAGTGTCCTTAACCAACGGAATCATTCTTCTGTTAAACGGCCCCGGTTCAAGTTGAGCTCCATAATCAAAGCATATTTATAATAAAAATGCAGATGCGCTATCATTTCTGTGACAAAATAATATCAAGTTATATGATCGTCAAAGTTTCAATAAGAAGCTTTATATTCTACCATTAGCTAGTGCATATTATGAAAGAAGGCAACGGTAGCACCTTCCTTAAGCCTTATTCCATGAGGCCATGATTTGCTTTGTTATATTCAAAGTCACAAAAGTGACCTGGTTTTAAACATGAGCAAGGGTTGCTCTGCGCATAAGTAAGACAGATTGCATACATAATTATCGGCAGGTATAATGTTATTATATTAGCAACAACTAATTGGATGTGGTGACCCGAAACATTTGTGTTGTTAAGAAATTAACAAATTTGTCAAGCAAAAATGCTGAAGTCCAATGCCGACGTTTTTCAAAACGTTATAAGTCTGGAACGGTGCGTCGCCATTTAGCGAGACCTATATAAAAATGATGCCCTCATTGAGGGCTACGTGTATAGAAATTTTCAAGTAAAAATCGCGATAAAAATTAACGAAGTAGTAAAACGGCAATTTCGTCGTCAATAATGAATTGATCCAAAAAAACCCAAGACTTTCCAAAGTATTTCTACATCTTCGAATTATTTGTTAAAGTTGGTATAATGACTTCAAAATTGAAGTCGTATCCTATTTCGAAGATTTGACAAAATTCTTTGCTTCATATAAAGTCGAAACGCTGTTTTAAAACTTATTTCAAAAGACTTTCCGGCTCTTCTGGACGATAGCTATCGGAATCACTAAGGTTTTACTGCTGGGGAGCAGCGGTCGTCAAGATCACAGGCATAAAGATCATAACCTCTGGACCCTGGGGATTGTTGTTAACATTACCAATTTTGTGTAACCTGTTTTGGTAAAAGTGAAAGTCCAGGACTCATACACAGTAAATAAAGACTGCCTCCTTAACGATTACAAGAGCAATAGGGGGCAAACGTTACCATATTTTACCACGTTTGCGTAGTACTACGCCTAATGCCTGTAAAGTTTATAATTATGTAATAAAATGAGTCGAAACGCGATCGAAAAGGTCGAAGTGATAAAAGCATATAGATTCACTTAAAAGTAAGATTAATACACTAAAAGCTCCTAAAAGCCATAAAAAACCTGAAAGCGTTCTAGGGTACTGATGGTGTCCAGTGTGACAAGGTGGGTGCCATAAAGACAACCAGTGCCAGCTCCATGACAGAGCTTTATGTGTCAGCAAGGCCTCGCGTGTCAACAAACCAAGAATACCTGCCAGCAGGGATATATGATAATAGATTAGCTAATGCAGCAACATCCTCATGCCTCTAAGCCTTCATTGGTGTGTTACACAAGTTTTACAAGGGTGGTTCAACAAGTATAACTCACACAAAACCCGATCTTCGACACAGGATAAGTAGAGAATGACGATAGCGAAACGACGCCCCGACTTGTAGCTTTCATATGATATAAGATGAATAAAATATGATTAATAGAAGAAACGAAACCACATATTTGGTTGGGCCCCCATCTGTAAGTTCACTCTATGGCCTCTTGCTAAGCCCGCATACAGAGGTAGAGAACCACACAATAGGTGACAAGACTAGCGTCTAGGAGTATCCTAGATCAAGAGTCAAGCCTATTCTGCCTTAGTGAAGGGATTTAGTTGCTGTGGTTCTGCTCTAATATAATCTAAATGAAAAAAGGAAAAAAGGAAGGAAAAGGTACTCAGCGAGATAACGCAGAGTGGAGGGGTATCAGAGGGATCATCCCTCTAGTAGGTAAAGGCTCGTAATCGCCGGAATAAGCCGTTTTAACATGTTCTCATTGATCTCTTCTACCTAAGCTGCTCATGCCACTCCCACTCACAGCAACTAGATAGCCAGTCATCGAATCAAAAAAGACAGAGTGGTTATACTACCAAACCTTCGAAGGAATATCCACAGGCGTTATCCAGGGCTAGCTTCTTAGACTCAAGTGTCTGTTCAAGGTGTAGTTCCCCAGCGCGTAATCCCCGAGCCCCGCAAGTACAACTAAATAACACAATATTGAATAACAAAGAATGAAGAAAGCATGGCCCAAGGGCCATCCTGGATGTATGGGTAGGATCAATCAGGACTACAGGTGCACGTAAATCTATTCAACTTTCTACAAATAATAAAACAATACATAATGGGAACAAATAAAACAACAGGCATCTCGACCAACGTGTAGCTTCATAAGTTGGCATACCACGTCGACCGCCTTCTTCTATAAAACCTCTTCGTATCTATGGGGAAAAACTATGAAAAACCGAGAGGGAAAAGAATGGAAGGGAACAACAAATAAGAATAATGGCACGACGTCTATATAAGCACGCATTCATGCCTCTTGGTGAGGTATCCAATAATCTCACAGCTTGCAACACCTTCTAATTTTCTTACCAGACACTCCACGAATGCTTTACAAGTTTGTGATGTGGATCAACAAGCCTTTAAAGATGGACTCAAGACTGCTATCGGAGTGATTCATGCAGAGAATACTCGATGTTAAAATTGGACGTGGAGAAATTGCGAAATGTATTGATAGTGGTGGAAAGGCATAACAGCGGATTGCATCATTAATACTTACCGCATATATTCTTGTCGTTTATAAAACTACCCATTAACAAATTGTAAACGCACTGTCTTTCAATATATGTTTTATTACTTTCAATCAAATACATTACTCAAAGCCTGGAACATCATCAAGAAGGAGACACTAGGACACGCGTTCGTAAGAAAGCCGCATGTTTGCATTTCAGATAGCTGTTTCAATTACAATTTGGGCAACTTGTGTTGAAGGCTTCTGCCATTAAGAAAGCACGCGGCAGAAACCCATAGTCTAAGATCGTTGAAAAAACAAATTCCGACTTCAACGAAATCCCGCAGGGTTTGCGATCTTCATGTACCGCACATAAGCACCATGTTCGCTTGTGAAGCCCGACATGAGAATAAGATTTGATGCTTTTCCAGCGACCGTTGTGTATCAATGATGGATTTGTTGATGGCGAGCATGGATGCTATTACCCTTGACTTTTCTCTTCGACGAAGTTGTCAGTGTCTGTATTACATCAAGTATTACAAGTGAGCAAAAAAAAATTATTGCAGATATTAATAGAATCTGGCTTGTAATTAAATTGTCGTTGCTTGCCCTATAGAAAAAAGTGTTGCTTTCATTGAAATTAGGTAGTAACCATCGGCAGGGCTGTATCGCACATACTATTGGATTCCGGTAATTAATTCCGTTGTTAGACGCACATTGTTTAACAAGGCTTACAGATTCCTACTTCCCAATGGAGCAAGCTTATTACACAATAATGATTGTTGGGCCATGCATCAAAAATCGGTCTGGGTGAATGTTGGTCTGATGTTCCAAAGAAACGAGCCATTTTCCCGTTGACAGCAATTGTCGCGTAATGAAAATTGATGGTTTTCCAATACAAACTCGTAGAGAATTTCCGTGACAAGCCAATAGTTTTCGCTGTGTGCTACTATTGTACAATAGGTTTCAAAGTTGTAAATAATACCATCATTAAACGCAAAGCTATGCATAGTCGAACTCAAAGTTTTGGTTAAACAAAATGCACCATGAGCCCACATTGACGATTATTTGGAGACATCACCGTCTAAGTCAGTGATAACTTTGCGATCTCAATTCTCACTACAGTTTCTTATAGAAGTGTACATGCAGATATTAAAATGGTTGCTGTTGTTTACCATGAACTTTGATACATCAAGTTAACTAGGGCATCAGTTTACAATGTTTTGTCCACAACAGAAAGTGGCAGGTTATTGTTAACATAAAATGGAAATGGAGTCTCCAAGCTTTCAGTGTTGAGCTTTATCTAAAAACTTGAATAAAATAATGAAAGCAAACATTACGGAGCAATAGAAGATGATTAATAGTTGCTGTAACGCATATGATCCTTGTTTTTTGCTGTGGATTTCGATTCATGAAATCGTAAAGGTGATCAAAGAAGAGGTGCTTTGTGCTTTTGTCCTTTTGTTTTACGAATTTCGAACAAAGTCACTCAGTCCTGGTTACGCTTGCGCCTACTTTGGATGCTGGCATTCATATTTGTCGCATTCGTTGGGCAGTCAATAAAATGACCATGCAATGCTTTGCTTTCGCTTTTTGCCACACCTCTAAGATAAGCGGCTACTGCATTGTGACACTATCAAGGGACAATGCTGCTATACCCCATCATCCGTCTCATCACCGATACACGATCATCAATTTAATAATATGTTTTATAATATGAATGCACTAAAAGTAGTTACATCTTCGGGTTACTTCTTATCTAAATTCTACACACATCAAAACATCATCGATCGTGATGTTTTGATAGGTCTCGATTTTTTTACTATTTGGGCCGAAGCCGACCCGAAGCCGACCCAAAAAGTCGGAACGGTTTTCGGCTAGAGGATGAAACCAAAACCCGGTGGACCGGCCAACAGGCCTACCAGCAGCTGACGAGAAGCACCAAGTTAAATAGAAAACAGATATTGCAAAACAGAAATTGCTTGGCAATAGTTTCACAAAGAAGCTTTGTTGTTGATAAACACGTTGGAAGGCGTTGCAACAAAAGGAATTCAGCTGGTCCCAAATGACCCAAGGAATCAAAAAACAAAGGTAATGAAAACATAACTACGCACAGAACATCATGATGTTTAAGGTATTTCTGGTGCTCACGAGCAAGGACGGCAGCACCAGGGGAATAAGACCGACCTGGAGGCTTGAAGAGGGGAGGTGCCAGAGATATCAACACAGCATGGTGCCCGTGAGACCAGTGGGGAACAAATATCAGCAGGGCAGAGAGCGACTCCAGTGGAGGAGGGAAGGAGACTTTCCATGCTCAGGTTCAGGAGTGCATGGGATGCCAGCAGAACGCGCAAGAACAACCAATCTCTCACCATGTGATGGACATATTGAGCCCAAGGGAGCCGTGGCAATAGAGGGCATGGTCGCCATTGGTGTCTAAGGGAGCCTGGTAGGAGCGGAGGAGTGTGGGCCTGGTGATGGAGTGAGGGAAAGGGGAAGGCAGCAACCACGTCAGCAAGCAGGAGAAGGATTCCCTCCAATTAGGCATTCCAGGTGGACAAGGTGGTGCGGATGGAGGCAGATTGATGACTATGGCAAATGCGGCAAGGGACCTGGTGCAGAACACAGGGAAACAGAAGCAAGCAAACCCACGCAGCTACTGAAGTGGGAGATGTAGAGATAGCGTCCAGGAAAGAAGGGTAAGCATCACCAACGGGAGGGTGCAATGCACAAGGCAGGCTAAAACCGGTCGGGACCTGACGGCAAATAGCAGGTTCCAGCAAAGAAACATCCACTGAGCGGCACCGCAGGGGGGGAGGAAGCAGTAAAAAGAAGGGGATGGAGAGGTCCTGAATGCTCTCATCAGTTAGCCAAGCCAAGTGACAACCAGGGGTAGGGCAACGGGTCTGGATGGCAGCCTTGAGGGCCCAAAAATGACGGCAATTACAACAGAAGAGACCGGGGCAAGGAGGAGCCAAGAGACAGCAGAAAGAAGAAGAGAACATTAGCATTAGAAAATTAAAGAGAGAGGTTATTGGTTTGGTGGGAGGACTTGAGGTGGAGGCGATCACCCTCCATGCCGTAATGCCATGGCCGCAAGGACAATTATGGAGGCCTAGGTCATAGTTGCTACTTTCCGTCCTCCACCTCCCACACTGGGCCCTGACTGACCCGACCTGGCTGCGACCAACACTGGCAATGAAACTGGGAAGTGCCACTGTGAGATTATTGGATAACCTCACCAAGAGGCATGAATGCGTCACTTATATAGACGTCGTGCCCTTATTCTTATTTTGTTGTTCCCGTTCCATTCTTTTCCCTCTCTGGGTTTTTCATAGTTTTTCCCCATAGATACGAGAGAGGTTTTTATAGAAGGAAGGGCGGTCGACGTGGTATGCCAACTTATGACATGCTACCACGTTGGTCGAGATGCCTGTTGTTGTTATTTGATTCCCCTTTATGTATTGTTTTATTATTTGTAGAAAGTTGAATAGATTTACGTGCACCTCTGTAGTCCTGGATTGATCCCACCCATACATCCAGGCATGGCCGCCCTTGGGCCATGCTTTCTTCATTCTTCTGTTATTCAATATTGTGTTATTTAGTTGTACTTGCGGGCGCTCGGGGATTACGCCGCTGGGGGAGACTACACCTTGAACCAAGACACTTGAGTCTAAGAAGGCCTGAGCCCTGGATAGACGCCTCTGTGGCATGATTCCTTCGAAGGTTTGGGTAGTATAACCACCTCTGTTCTTTTCTTGATTGCGATGACTGGCTATCTAGTTGCCTGTGAGTGGGAGTGCGGCATGAGCAGGGCCTTAGGTAGAAGAGATCAGATGAGAACATGTTAAAACGGCTTATTGCGGCGATTACGAGGCCTTGTACACTACTAGGAGCGGGATGGACTCCCTCCTTGATGACCCTTCCACTCTGGCGCGTTGGATCTCCGCCTGAGTACCTTTTTCCTTCCTTTTTCCTTCCTTTCTTTCATTTAGATTAGTTTTAGAGCAGAACCACAGCAACTTAAATCCCCGCTGTCACTAAAGGCAGAATAGGGCTTGACTCTTGATCTAGGAGTACCTCCTAGACGCTAGTCTTGTCACCTATTATGTGGTTCTCTACCTCTGTATGCCGGGGCTTAGCAGAGGGGGCCATAGAGAGAACTTCACAGATGGGGGCCCAACCAAATATGGTGGTTTCGGTTTCTTCTACTAATCATATTTTATTGATCTTTATATCATATGAAAGCTACGAGTCGGGGCGTCGTTTGCGCTATCGTCCCACGTCTCTACCGTATCCGTCGTCGAGAGATCGCGGTTTTTGTGTTGTGAGTTATACATTTGTTTGCAACCACCCCTTGTCAAAACTTGTGTAACGACACCCAGTGAAGGCCTCCTAGGAGGCATGAGGGATGTTGTGCAAGCTAGATCTACTTTGATCCATTGACGACCCTGCTGGCAGGGTAGTCTTTGGGTCTTGTTGACACGCGAGGGCGACCTGAGCACATAAAGGGCCTCTGTCATGGAGGCCTGGCACTGGGTTTGTCTTTATGGCACCCCGCCACCTTTGTCAACACTGGACTACCATCCAGTACCCTAGAACGCTTTCAGCGTTTTTTATGGCTTTTAGGAGCCTTTTAGTGTATTAGATCTTACTTTTAAGTGAGATCTATATGCTTTTATCACTTCGACGCTTTTTCGATTGCGCGTTTCGCACTCATTTTTATTACTATAATTATGAAACTTTACAGGCATGTAGTGCGTAGTACTACGCAAACGGTGGTAAAATATGGTAACGTTTGCGCCCCTATTGCTCTTGTAATCGTTAAGGAGGCAGTCTTTATTTACTGTGGTATGAGTCCTGGACTTTCACTTTTACCAAAACAGGTTACACAAAATTGGTAATGTTAACAACAATCCCCAGGGTCCAGAGGTTATGATCTTTATGCCTGTGATCTTGACGACCGCTGCTCCCCAGCAGTAAAACCTTAGTGATTCCGATAGCTATCGTCCAGAAGAGCCGGAAAGTCTTTTTAAATAAGTTTTAAAACAGCGTTTCGACTTTATGAAGAAAGAATTTTGTCAAATCTTCGAAATAGGATTTCGACTTCAATCCCAAGTCATTTATACCAGATTCGACAAATAATTCGAAGATGTAGAAATACTTTGGAAAGTCTTGGGTTTTTTTGATCAATTCATTATTGACGACGAACTTGCCGTTTTACTACTTCGTTAATTTTTATCGCGATTTTTACTTGAAAATTTCCATACACGTAGCCCTCAATGAGGGCATCATTTTTATATAGGTCTCGCTATATGGCGACGCACCGTTCCAGACTTATAACGTTTTGAAAAACGTCGGCATTGGACTTCAGCATTTTTGCTTGACAAATTTGTTAATTTCTTAACAACACAAATGTTTCGGGTCACCACATCCAATTAGTTGTTGCTAATATAATAACACGGTTATACCTGCCGATAATTATGTATGCAATCTGTCTTACTTATGCACAGCGCAACCCTTTGCTCACTGTTTAAAACCGGTCACTTTTGTGACTTTGAATATAACAAAGCAAATCATGGCCTCATGGTAATAAGGCTTAAGGAAGGTGCCACCGTTGCCTTCTTTCATAATATGCACTAGCTAATGGTAGAATATAAAGCTTCTTATTGAAACTTTGACGATCATATAACTTGATATTATTTTTGTCACAGAAATGATAGCGCATCTGCATTTTTTTATAAATATGCTTTGATTATGGAGCTCAACTTGAACCGGGGCCGTTTAACAGAAGAATGATTCCGTTGGTTAAGGACTGCTTCCTCTGACTTTATTGTACTTACACTGCTGGTCAGTGTTGGTCAATGTTGCAATTATGGTTGACGTATTAACACCATATCAACAAAGCTTTATGTCTCATGTATCTTGCAATGCGTGCATGTCAATATATTATGGCTTTGCCATTTATCATTTTGTTGGAGACGCTTTGCGCGTACTTCCTCACCCTCCCACCCTTATGTGGATATGTGTGTGTTCTTTAAAGAGTGGGTGAACTGTTGGAGAGTCATATTCTCGTTTGAGAATCTGAGTCAACTTATCGTTATCTGCGATAATGTGTATAAACATAGTGATTGTGTTTCTTGTTAATAACACCTTGATATTGGTTGTTAATAACATTAGAATATCTTACAAGATAGCAGAAGTGACCATAAACAAACTTGACTACTAACGTCGATGCTTAACGCGCAATGAGCAGAGATGTGGAGTAGAATAAGTTTGATATGTATACACGTCAGTTAAACTTCTTGAAGTAGTTTAAAGATGATTTATTACAACAAATTCGTTCAAGTTTGAGAGTTTTCTTTCAAGCGTAAAGTGCGTTACGTGAAGATAGGATCTGAGGAGTGAGCCTATTTTTGTACTAAGTATAGTTGTTATATTTTGAGCAGTTTTGATACTTTGTTGTATTGAAATAATAATTACGTGACTTATCATGATAATTACGTGAATTATCGCGTTATATATATTTTGTTTACTTACTTGATTAATGTAATAGTTGCTATAAGTAGCTCTGTTAATACAGTAGTCCTGATAGACTCAAGAAGAAGTTGCTATTGCAACTTTGGCCCATACCACAACACTTGGTTGCTATAACACGAGATTCCTTCCGCAATAGTTAGAGATTATTGGAATGGCGTGGCCAAGACAAATGTTAAAGAGTTCTTTAAACGATTAGCCCATGTTGATAAGCACGGCATACCTAAACGCGAGAAATTAGAAACTCGCTATACAGACGCAAGTGATAATGCTGGCTTCCAAGAGTTGTCCAGCACAGCGTCAGAAGAAGTCATAGTTCCAGACCCAGAGGTAGAACTTGACGATAGAGTTAATGTGATGATGACATTAACGGTGATATGGACTCACAATATGAATCCAATAGAACTTGTCTCTCACGTGAAGACACGGAAATAGCTAAGCATGATGATGTACCCTTAGCTTTAGAAGACTTTGTATTCACTACACTATACTAGTCTATATAAGAATATATATATTTATATCGTAAAAACTCACGAGGGACCTTGTTCTCAAGTGTGGGTGCATGTGAGATTATTGGATAACCTCACCAAGAGGCATGAATGCGTCGCTTATATAGACGTCGTGCCCTTATTCTTATTTTGTTGTTCCCGTTCCATTCTTTTCCCTCTCGGGGTTTTTCATAGTTTTTCCCCATAGATACGAGAGAGGTTTTTATAGAAGGAAGGGCGGTCGACGTGGTATGCCAACTTATGACATGCTACCACGTTGGTCGAGATGCCTGTTGTTGTTATTTGATTCCCCTTTATGTATTGTTTTATTATTTGTAGAAAGTTGAATAGATTTACGTGCACCTCTGTAGTCCTGGATTGATCCCACCCATACATCCAGGCATGGCTGCCCTTGGGCCATGCTTTCTTCATTCTTCTGTTATTCAATATTGTGTTATTTAGTTGTACCTGCGGGCGCTCGGGGATTACGCCGCTGGGGGAGACTACACCTTGAACCAAGACACTTGAGTCTAAGAAGGCCTGAGCCCTGGATAGACGCCTCTGTGGCATGATTCCTTCGAAGGTTTGGGTAGTATAACCACCTCTGTTCTTTTCTTGATTGCGATGACTGGCTATCTAGTTGCCTGTGAGTGGGAGTGCGGCATGAGCAGGGCCTTAGGTAGAAGAGATCAGATGAGAACATGTTAAAACGGCTTATTGCGGCGATTACGAGGCCTTGTACACTACTAGGAGCGGGATGGACTCCCTCCTTGATGACCCTTCCACTCTGGCGCGTTGGATCTCCGCCTGAGTACCTTTTTCCTTCCTTTTTCCTTCCTTTCTTTCATTTAGATTAGTTTTAGAAGCAGAACCACAGCAACTTAAATCCCCGCTGTCACTAAAGGCAGAATAGGGCTTGACTCTTGATCTAGGAGTACCTCCTAGACGCTAGTCTTGTCACCTATTATGTGGTTCTCTACCTCTGTATGCCGGGGCTTAGCAGAGGGGGCCATAGAGAGAACTTCACACCACATCCTCTGGTAGCTGGCGGAGGTTGCAGGGAGACTGAGCTAAAGGTCCTTGGTCATCACCGTCTGTTGCAGCGCCACCGGAAGGTCCTGAAAAAATTGCATCCGCAAACTGCCGGAAGCCAGCCACCCAGTAATTTCAATTCTACCGCCACACAACTGCCGTTGCAATACAGGTAGAATTGGGGTCGTGAGACGCCAGCAGGTGAAAATGCCTTATCCTTCGCAGTATGCCGGGGCTTAGCAGAGGGGGCCATAGAGAGAACTTCACATGCTTCTCCCACTCCTCGCATTTGGCCTCCTGGGCAAGCCGGAGAGTCTCTTGCTGCTGACGGATGGCGGCCATCTGGACTTGCTGGCTGGGCGACAAGGCCAAAGGACATCAACAGCCTTGTAAGACCGTGGGAGGGGCAGCAGTGAGGAGGACAGAGATGGAAAAGCTTGAGCATCCAGCAAGGGCGGTGGTGGGAGCAGGGGTTTAGCCTTCGGAATAGAGGTCCCAGAAGATGACGGAGGCAGACGACGCTCCAATTCAAGAATGCGGGCCAAAAGATTGGCCTCACGCTGTTTCCAACGGCTCCTCTCGAGCTCCAAGTCTGCAAGTGATCCTGGAAGGCATCCTGTTGAGTGGTCAATTGCTGCTGGGCCCCGACGTTGAGACTTGATGAATTTGAAGCGGCCAGTGATGGCGGCTTCTTGTTTTGCAAACATCTTCTGAACAAATGCCTCCATCCGGGATTGGAGGCTCTCGACAGCTGCAGTTAATGCTTCAGACCATTCTGACATGTGGACTCAATCTTGCGTTCTTCGTAGTGCAACTTGCTTAAATTCCGTCAAGCTCCACGTTGTACAACTTTCACTTAGCCAATTTCAGTCCTTGCTCACTTTAGTTGAACACAAACATGCGTGCAGTTGAAGTGGTGCCTCATATATATATATTTATATTACCTTAAGAGGAATTTCAAGGCTAGCTGTGCGCACTGTAACAGCCTGACGCGAGATAACAGAGCACAAATGGTTGCCAAAAAAAAAAAAAGGAAAAAAAAAACCCTGCAAAGAGCTCAATTCAACTGAGAGTCAACCGTCATGTCAGGCATCCCCACTGCAGTAGTCGTTTTTGTTGCCATCTTTGGCTCCGTGATGCTTATTGGATGCCTGTGCTCATGCGCCAATGCCAGAACTTTGTCGGGATACCAGCAAAGATTGACTCTTCAACAAACCGTAGCAGCGGCTAACCTAGAACGTGAACAAGCGAGAGCAAACCAGCCGGTAAGTAATTAATCATCACATGTCGCAGCTGCATTAAAACTAAGTTTCTGCCATCTTCCAAAACAGCCGTCTTACATGCCACCTGTTCTAGGGCCTCCTTCAACGACCTATGTTGACATCCACCCACCAGCTCCATTGTACCATGCTATGGATTCAGCCCCAGCATACCCTCCCCAACAAGTTACTCAGTATTCGAATTTGAGCGAGGAGCAAGCAAACAGGGCAAAAGAGCTTGATATACAGAAATTAGAGTTAGAAAATCGGCGTTTGGAGTTGGAGCTTCAGATTCTGGAGAAACGCAAGGTGAGCAAAACAAGCTTGATTATCGTATTTCATTTCCTTTTTCCTTAAGTTGATTTCATGAATAGGAGACAAGTTCCAGTTAGACGTACGTGATCGTCAGGGAAAGCGAATAGAGATAACTCATCCAGTCCCGATAATTATTCACCCAAGTTCGAAATGGTTTCAGGGTTTTGTTTTTTGCATATAATAATACAGGCCAGAAGCCCGTATCTAAACAATGCTGCCTCTGTGAAGATACCCCCAATAAAAGAAATGCACCATGTTATAGCAGTAATCGCATTTTCAAATCAACAAACCGTAGCGAACAATTCATAACGCAGTTCTGCCAATAAGAAACAGCCAGTATTAAATACTTGTTAGACATAGCTATAATCTCGGCCAATATCATTGAAATTTGTGCATTGGTTTGGCATCATTTCACACACTCCATCATTTCACACACTCCGAATAGTACATTAAAAAATGGAAACGAGAAAAACAGGGAAAGCGCGAAAGCAAAGGTAAAAGAAAGAGCTCATTGAAACGAACGCCCCCGGGCAAAAGAAGATCATTTTTTTTCTAACAAAGAGTGCAGGTTATGCTTCCAACTCCTTCCAACTGAATAATATGTCCGCAATCAAGGGCAAATGCGCCCACTTTGGAAGCCTTGTTCTAGCTATCCATCTTTGTCAAGTCGAGTATCAATGCAAAAGGAACTGCTTCCTGGAACGACTCTGGAAACTCCTCAGCCGATTCCAGCATCGAAAAGGTGTCAAGGCTGACATCTGTCGGATCCTCAATCTCCTCCTCAGTCAAGACCGGTGTATTTAATGAACTCGAAGCAACTGGCTTTTTAACGATGGTAATGCCGCTATTCGTTTCTGCGGCTTTAAGATCTCCTTTCGAAGTTGCTTTAGCCTTCTTTGGGGTAGCTGCTTGAAGTCGGGTTAAAGCTTGAATGGACCGACGTTCCGTTAGCTCCGAAAAGTTGCGGGTCCAGCAGAGAATGATTCGAATGCGATCGAGGGAAACTTCGTTATGGCATACATTTAAAAGCTTCTCCAAATTGCTGATGGTCAAATTGGAGTGGTTGAAAGCTTCTTGGGTAATCAGTTTCTTCCAGTAATGCGCGAACCTAATGTAAAAAAATGGTGTAAATATGTAAGGCTTAAATATTAGATTCTCTTCCCAAGTATATAATTGTATTGCAACAATAAGTGAAAGGCAAACAAAAAAGACCGACCAATTCTCCAAATATTGTAGAAGCTCCTCAAAGAGGAAAGATGCATTCTGGTATAACTCGATAACTCTTTTCGAATCCATAAAAATCTCATCTGCATACAGCAACTCCAAACGTCGAACAGCCTTCTTCGGAGCCGGAAATTCCATCCGAAGTATCTTATTCCTATCTCCCATCGGCATACTCCTCAGCTTCTTAGCAGGCAACTTGTTTTTCATGAGAAAGGCTCTATGGAAGGCATATACGGAGTCTCGCCATTTGGATGCATCGTTAGCTTTAGGCGATGGCAACGGACTTTCAATAAGAATGTCGGGTGTACTAAGATCGTGGGGCTGAACATTGGCAGCCCGGAGGGCGTCGCAGGGAGGGAATGGCTCGTCGTCGTCGAATTTGTTGCTCGAGCACTCGAGGATGCAGAAATCATCTACAACGAATTTGTCATAAACAAGCGCAAAGAGTAGAAATCCCACCACAAAGAATAATAATCAAAGAGCTCATCTCATGTGTACGAAAAAGAAAGATCAACGAAACGACGACTTTGCTAGAAATATTAGAATAAGGCTATACCACGCCACACCAATAATACGATGGCCTTATAAATCATACTTAAACGTCTCGCCTTCACTTTCTCAAGGTCTTCCAGTCTTCATGGTATTTAATGGTGAGAATTGTGAGATTCACGGCGATAGGGCCGTCACAGTAAGTGTTTTTAAAACGGATTGAGCATTAAAATAAATATCTATATTTATTGATGGAATTATTTGTTACTGCAGACAGTCAAAAGGAAAGTTGCCTCCCATAAGCAACCTTGTTATTTGCCCTCAAAGTCAATCAGAGCTGAATGTGATTTATTTATTATTATTTATTTATTTATTTATTATTATTTATTTATTTACAATTTATTTATTTATGGTTTTATGGATCGTAAGATTGTTAC
Source organism: Chytridium lagenaria (assembly GCA_025449115.1). Classification (NCBI taxonomy): domain Eukaryota; kingdom Fungi; phylum Chytridiomycota; class Chytridiomycetes; order Chytridiales; family Chytridiaceae; genus Chytridium; species Chytridium lagenaria. Next base: position 208,825 of record JAHLKC010000050.1, read on the forward strand.
ACAGATCGAGAAAAGATTGACTGCTCGATGTGAGTCATGTCATTTTATTAATTCATTAGTATTTATTTATTATTTATTTAAATAATAAATACTAATAATACATACTGTATAATAATTATTGGGGGATATATTCCTAAAGAAGGATCGCTGGCTCCTCTCGCTGATCTTTTTTTTGTCCTTTTCTTTTACTTTATATTTAAACTCACCAACTCGACTCGCTCGAGTCCGTCATTCAATCCGTTCATTCCATCATACATCCATTCATACATCCATTCATTCCATATATTCGTTCATCCATCCGTACATACTCTCATTCATACAATCACCAGCTCACTCATACATTGACGGCTCAACGCTTGAAAGGAAAAGAAAGACATGGACCTTGGAGGCACATCTGCCGTCTCTGTCTACAATTCAGTAAGATATGCACTATATTCTCTATTCTCTACTCTATAGGCTCTATATCCTATAACGAGCTAATTATAACAACCACATTGCAGGATTTTCATCATCTGTTGGCTATATCTGAGCATTTATCAACGGGCTTGAAAGCCCACGAGCGTGCCATCATCCTTGCATCCGCACATCACATTCACATCATCCAATCCATCCTCTCCTCACTCGGTCACTCTATCCACCATCTCACCATCGCCAACCATCTCATCTGCGTCGATGCACCAGCATTCCTTCACGCCATATGCGACGATGATCCCTCCATAATGGCATATCTTGACCTGAATAAGGACGGGCGAAAGGGCGTATTGGAACGAATATGTGCTTCCATTTCCAAGCACTTTGCTGTACCCATGGAACCACTGTCTCTGCATGGCCTCTCTGGAAAATCGCCTTCGGATCAGCCTAGGATGCGAATATATGCTGAAGTGGGCGATCTTTTCCTTAGAGCATGTCTGAGGTCGCCAGGCGGTTTTGGATGGGACGCTGTTGTGACTTTGAGTCCATGTTCTTCGTCGAAGGCAAAGATATGATTTTGGTGAGTCTTGCCACCGTCATCCTGTTCATCGCTCACCTTTTTTTTACATCACAACCTTTTTATACAAAAAAGACCTTGATAAGTGGGTATGCCTGTGGAAATATGAAGGGCCCATCTTCTTCCAAGATTCGAGCATCCGAAGATTATCCGAATGGGAAGCAACAGAGTCTGCAAGAGAACTCGGACCCCATGGACGAAAGTTTCTTTCAGTCAGGAACAACGGAGAACACGCGGAAATCTGTGCTTGGGAAACGCACTCGAGGTGGTCGTGTTGAAGTTGGGCCAGGTGCCATATTGAATCCCGGTGTGTTGATGTTAAGCGTCACATCACTTCCACAAAGCTCTTCCGGAACCTCAAACACCAAAGAATGCGGCAGCAGCACATCTGGGTCAAGATCGCAGGATTGCATGGTGGAGCCGCTCGACGCCAATGAAGTTTTCCAACGCCTTCTTGGATGTCCTACGGCAGATGAGCTTCGTTCCGGAGATTGGATAGAACGTAGAGTTCACCCCGAAGATCGTGATGCTCTTCGATGCATGATGTTTGCATCTGGGGCGAGAGGAATGTTGTCTTATAGAATCCTGGACCCGTTAGCCGTTGACGGGGATTCACCTTGGCTACGTGTCTCGTCAGAGACTATGCCGTTGCCCCTTCAACGATTAGCAGAGGCTATTGGGTCTGCGGGGAAAAAGATACAAGACCCACCGGCACTCGCACATCATTCAGCATTTGCGTCGATGGATCCGAGAGAAGCTTGGACGGTGGTGCATGTTATAACGCTTGAAGAGGATGAGAATTCCGTGATACGACCGCCTTTCATACCAAAGGAGCGGAGGCGACAACACTCGGAGATGGAGAGAGAGGCTTCCCAACCACCGCCCATCCCGGTAGTTACAAGAGACTCCCCTCCTCCCCGTCAAATGTCTGCGGAACCCGTCCGCCACCCCATGTGGATGGTGGATTTTCTTCGTGAACTTATCCATACGATGAAGCATGGGTGTGTGCCATGCGGGATGCTTTTCATGGATACCAACCGAGTCCTAGCCATGATTTAAGCGGCTTTGCGACACACGCCACGTCCCAAGTGAATATTAGCTTGATTGCTCAACCCACAGGTCCTGGACCAGGATACGACCTTCCACTTCCTCTTGATGACGATATATCTGCATGTGGATGTGGAATGGGGTGCGCGTCACAAGCATCCGATCATTCCTATGATAGGGCGGACACGTATGATCCGTTTCTGCATGCGACGCAACCATTTTCGACACGAATTGGGGAGGGGCAACGAAGAGGAAAACGACGACGATCTGTGGAGCCAGCCTTTGATGATGAACTGCAGGATGAAGTGAAGCGGAAACGTCGCCAACTAATTGGACAAACCCGAGCCACCACCAGGCTGACGCCTCCTCGAGCAAGTGAACCCCGTGGACCTGTCATGACGTCCACAATCGGGCCATTCCGGCCTTGTGATGTGTTGGGAGATGTGGAGAAGGCGCTTTTACCAGCTCTAAGAATTTTTGGGTGGACGCTTCGGTTTGAGGTTGAATGGCTGGGTGATACCGATAGAGATGCGTCGGCGTGGGTCGCTGTAAGGGATGGGGAGCCGGTGGTAGGAGACGAGGATAGGGGAGCGTTGCAATCGTTTTGGGTGAAATGTGATAGGGTGAGGCTCAAACTCGCTCTTATCGATGCTATACTTGCTGTGCAGAGAAGTTTGGGGAATGGAGTGGATATCTGTGTCAAGGTTGAGGGCAAAAGCTCACCTGCAGCAGATAATGTTTCATCAGCGCATCACTTGTATCATATTGCAAACGCATCATCACCAGCATCGCAAACCTTTTCACCGAACGCACTTGAAAATCCCGACACCATTTTCCTCCACATCACCATTACAGGTTCCCGTTCCCTTCCTCAGCCAAAACCCCAAATCCCATACGTTCGTTCCCCATCTCCTACAAAACTTCCTACCCCGTCCACCGTCACCTCCCCTCCTCCGTCGACTCTCACGATCACTCCCGGTCTTCGTCCTCCACTTCTCGACCCCCACTCACAACCGCGACAACCGCAAGTTCACACCCGTTTGACGAAATGCCGCCCTCAACCTCCATTACCGATGCGGCGGGAATCTTTAAACCTGAAGTCAACCCTGTCAAGGATATGACCTTTGGGTTGGGACCGAGACTTGTGGCGGCTATGGGGGGCCAGGTGGATTGGTGTTTGAAAACGCAGGGGGTTGTGGTGGAGGTGGTTGTGCCGGCGGTATTGGCGAAAATGGATTGACGTTTTATGCTTGTTAACGTTACACTTTTTTAAACATATCCCTTACCACATATTATGCTTTGGGCCTGACGCGCCCTTGTTTTTATATGCGTATATTTATGAAATTTACTCTCCGACGATAATGTGCAGAGGCTTTATTAATATAGAGAAATAATCAAACCTCTGTTGTTTCAGAGAGATCTGATGTATTATGTATGAGGTCAGTTACAAGGAAAATTCGTTACGCGACAAAATCACTTGTTTGCTATTTGCATGAAAAAGAGAGGTTATAGTAGCAAAGATCCTTAATCAAAGATTCTGATGGTTTATTTTCAACATTTTTGGAGAAGGATGCCTGTAAAACTTTGGTAATCTAGACATCCTTCTTTTATGGAAGTGCGCATATTATTTCTCAACTGACAAAAAAGTCTGAAGAGAATACTCGGCATGTACCAAAGAAAACAGATGAAAATAAGGATATTGTTCTCGGTATTCTCTCTACAAAACTTGAATATATTTCAGTACATGAAAAAACGTTTCTAGTAGATAAAGGTCGGGGGTAATCAAAATTTTTGTTAAAACTTTGGAACACTATGAAAATAGTTGCGGGAAAAAGGAGAAGTAAGAAGGACAGATAGAGCTTTAATTCAGGGATCTATAAGTAGGGTCTAAAATAACTTGAACCATTAAAGTATTTAAAGAAAAAGATTGAGAAATAACATGGGTAAAGGGAGTTCATAATCACACAGAAAATAGCAAACTTCAGTTGAACCCCCAGCACAAAAAAAAATAACTCGGAGAGGAAGATGATTATCGTAATCTTAAACACCCATCTACCACAGAGACCGGGACCTCCACCTCCTCAATCCTAATCGCATCCCACCGATCCCCAACTCGCACATATGCAATTTTAAATTTCAGAATATGCGATATCCTAATCTCCGGACATCCCGCTACATCTGGCGACGCCTTCTCTTTAATCACCGGTAACGCAAAGCTCAGCACAAACGGTTGATCCGACGGTACCGCTGTATCCACAAATCCGTCACCCCTGGAAGGGAACGAAATGGGATAGACAACGGGCTCAGAGAGAGATTGGTCATGCAGGAATTCCTCGGTGGAACTGACTAGGGCGAGGTCTGCAAGGGACGTGGAGGCGGAGGAGAGGGATGACGGGTAGCCGGGGAGTAATTGGAGTCCGTGTTGGAATGAAGGGAGGGGTTGCTTGTTGCGATTCGTAAACGTTGAGCATTATTGAAGGGAAGTGGTGGCGTGTCTTTTGGGGTGGTGGGGTGGTGGCGTATCAGAAAGAGTTTTGTTGGACTTTGGGGACATGGAAACTAGTAATCCAAAATTCAGGGATTTTCGACGAGGACGTGCAGGAGATGCGGCTTTTCTCGTTCGAGTGCTTTCAGATTGGATGGAATGAATGGACCCTGTCGTATTTTCAATAGACCGTCTTCTTGGTTCATCTGATACTGCGGACACGGTTTCAGAAACGTGATTAGGTGTGTGTGTCATGCGAAGGGAATAAGCGATGCGTTCTTCGAGGACTGCGGAAACAGAGTCAAGGTACCCGATGCTTGCACCAGGAGCCGTTTGAATATTCAGCGTGAGACGGAAAAGACTCGAGTCGATGCAAATTTCTTTGGGAACAGTGAGTTTATATTCAAAGAGGACGTATTTGGAGGTGCCATTGACGAGGCGTAAACCAGTGGCGGAAGAGCCGGCAATGGGTGGAAGAGAGGTTTTGGAAGCGGAGGGGGGACGGCAGAGGAGAAGGCCACGTTGCATTGGGAGGTCGGGTTCGGTTGGGGTTGACATAGAAGATGTTTCGGATGTCGCTTGAGAGGGACCTGAGGCGAGGAAATCTTCAAAGGACATGTTGGCGTCGTCCTCTGGGCCATCTTCGAAGTTGTTAAAAGCAGTTTTTTGCTTCAAGCCGACGGACGGAGATTCGAGCAGTAACCTTCTTCGAGACAAATAAACAATCTTTGTACGAGTGAGCCGAACTGGCTGAGGTGTGGCCGGTGTTAAGCTTGATGCGGATAAAGATCTCGATGATCCCTGTCCATCCGGAATTAACGACAGGGATCTCTATATAAAATAGCGGTCATGCGGTAGATGATACGCCCGTATTCCGATTCAACGGAAGGTGGGAGAGAGAATTAAACGACGGCACGTGCAACACAAATGGAAAGTCATGTCGACCTTCAGAAAGCGTACGTCCTCTACGAGACCCCAAGGTGGTTGACGACGTGAAGACAGGAATATGTGAATGCGGCGCAGACTGCTTGGCGGCGTCCCAGATCATTTCGTTGATGGAAACCAGGACTTTGGGGGCATAAGAAGTACTCGAGATTTCCCATGCATCTTTCTTTGAGCTTGCCGTCGCGTGCGATACTTGACACAAGGGAATCCGCTGTAGCAAAGCTGACCCGTAGAATCCTATTTCGAGGCCCACAAAGTCATCAATCTTTTGGGTCATATGGACCACGAGTCGACCGCGGATGGCGACGGTGGCTGTGGAGAAGTAGTCCGGGGAGGCGGTAGGAAGAATGGATGCGTGGTGTTGTGGATGGGATCGGATTTGTCCATGATATCCTTGTCAACGACGAGGGCATTTACGATGGGCGAAGAAGGAGAGGATGTGGTATGAGGCATGATGTCGTGGGAGATGGGATGCGTTGGATGGATCATGGATGCATCGCTGAGGACGATGGACACTGTGGCGAATGACGGCGGCGCGGTCCGCTGCTTGCGGAAAGGTGGAAGTGGCATATCTAATAGTTTGTTTCTTTACTGCTGATGGCTTGCTTCTTCAAAATGAAGTTGATATGAAATGGAGCTATGAATAATAGGTCAACGGGGTGTTGAGTGACGGGATGGGTCAATAGTGTACAGCCGCCGAGGAGTATGAAGTTGAAGGGGTCAAAAAGGGCCGTCTCGTAATTAATTCTTATTTCTACTAATGTAGCAAGTAATTTAATTATTATTAATAAATATTTTTAATGTGGAATGGCTTTATCCCACAAAATGAAATCGGTTTGCTCCAAAGGCGGCGGGGGTCTCGTCGTCATCCCCAAATTGACCCCGATCTGAGGCCTTGGGCGAGAGGTGATAAAGTGAATGTTGTGCAATCACTTGGCTAGGCAACCGTGTACTCCCTTCACAAGGTTTTTTTGGTTTAATTTGTCAAGAGAAAAAAAGACTCTCGGCCAAAAAGGGCTGGAAGAGAGAGGGATAACGCTGTTGGGTAAAATGAGATATTTAATAACGGAACATTAGAACCGAGCGTCACTGGATCTGGTCCAGAACGTTAAAAATGCGCGCAAAGGCAATGTCAAGAATGTCCCATCCAGACGTGAAGATGATCCGGAACCATCCTTGTTGCTCGCTAGCAAAGAACGCCTCAGATGGTGTAATATAGACATTATTGTCCAAAAGCTTCTCAAAGAGAACCATGTTGCGGCTCTTCTTCTCTCCGCTGTCCGGATCGATTGATCCCTCTTCAAGACGGCTAGTCCACTGAGAAAGGTTCAACCAAACAAAAATTCCAGCGTTGGGCCTCAGAAACGGAATATTTCGCTTTGTGAGTTCATTTGCAACCAGAGCTGTTGACACATTAGCACAAGTTAGAGTACTGAAAAGCATGAACACAGCAAATGAAATAAATGAGATACCTACCAAAGTGCGACCTAAGCCTGTCGTTATTTGTGGCGAGAAAGTGGTCGACAAAGAGCTTATCCTGCAGCAAGCGAGCAATCGCTTCGTCCACGACGTTAGGTACGCCATGAAAGTACGCGAGATCGGTAAAGCCTCTCATGACTTCCTCGTTGTAAGTGCTGATTAAAACAACACTTAATACAAAGATACAAATCAAAGAAAAAAAACGAAGTCCAAATAAGACGACCTATAAAAAAACCAAATAGCGTACATCAAAGCCGCACATCTCATTCCAGACATAGCAAAATCCTTTGAAAAACTCCAAACCACATGCGTTAAAGCCCGATCTGGGAGATCATCCATGTGAAGCACCGACTCAAACTCCTCATATCCATCATCCTCCGGCTTTGCCCAAATACTGAAAACATACACTTCATCCACAATACTATGGATCCCGCGTTCCGCCGCCCACTTGAGCCACGCCTTCACCGTCGGAATCGGAAGGACTTGACCAGTAGGATTTCCTGGATTTGTAATCACCAGTCCTCTTACTTTCTTGCCCTCCCGCGTGCACTTGTCGTAGGCGGCTGTGAGGTCTTCCAAGGATGGGACAGATGCGGGGCCAGGGACAAAGACGGACTCTACACGACCCACAGAACGGAAATCCCAGAAGAATGCACCGTAGACAGGTGCTATAACATCATATTAGCTAAGAAGTAGAGGCATGATGAAATCTCACATGGAATCAAGATAACGTCCCCGGGGTCAGCGATCGCCTGTGACAGCATGCAAAGCACTGATCCGGCTCCGTTTGCGATGGCAATATGGTCCTCTACCAATGGCACAACAGGGTCGAGCTTCCTGTTAAAAGAGACTGGCAACTTCATTCCTTAACTCTCGGGATCCTTTGAAACTGCCATACAGCAGAGTTGTAGGTTTGACCTTGAAAGCTCCGGGTTGGTTAAGCTATATATACCCGCAAAATAAATAGTCAGAACGTAGTTTTTTTTGGAGGTTATCATATCGACATCAGGCAATGCGGTCGCCCTTAGATTCCAAATATGCATGCTAATAAGAATGATTGCATGCATCGTACCCCATCGATGACGATGGTAAAGTTTTTGACATTGCTTACCTTTTCCACCAGCAAATCTCCAGTAATCTTGTTCTCCGCCGTTCCCAAATTAATCACACCCCCCGTATTCGCATGCACATCAAAGGCATTTTGACCGCATCGGATAGCACCGACGGCGAGAATGTTCTTATGACGAAGGTTATCCGCAGCACGGACGGAGATGGACATTGGAAATCAAAAATGGGGAAGTTGTACACAATCCAAGCAGTTGATACAGATACTGGAAAGCGCTACAGGAAGTAATGTAAGAAATCCTACAGAGCTACAAATACAACAAGAAGAAAAGCTATACTAAAGTAAAAGGGATAGAAGAACAACAAAGGGATTCATTTGGGATCAAGTTGAGAGGCTTCATAGATCTCATTTAAGGCTAAGAAGGAACGTGGCGGATTCGTTAATAGCGGCCAGGGCCCTCGTCCGACCAATCGTTCCGTGAAGTGAAAGAAGGATTAAACTAGAAATAAGGTGATCAGTAAAAACGCGAGTCTTGAGTCTTAAGATCAAAATCCAAGCGGCAAAATTATAGATCAAAAAGTCTGCGAATTACGTACTTGAAATCATGCGGCATAGCGATACCCTTGTGAATAACCAGATTTTTAGGATTAGATTCTTTGAGCGTTTCCAAAAACGTTTCAATAGCTGGCGCAAGTCTTTCCGATCCTCCATAAATAACTAAGGTACCTTCCGAAGCCGACACCAACTCCTCCGCCTTCAGGAAGCAAGGCGACACCCTTGCATCCGCCATAGACAATGACCCGGCAAAAGCCCGTCCCCAGACCCTCGAAAGCGAACTAGTAAAGAAGTCATTTGACTCAAACCCTTTCTTCGACACAGTAGCGGTCAGATCCACCCATGGGCTGATGAGAAGCGATGCAGAGATGGTTGAAAAGTATGATTTGTAGGCTGGGTCATCGTGTAGAGCTTTCAGGAGGTATATGGCAAGGTTGGCACCAGCAGAGTCACCGCCGATGGCCAAGGAGGAGACTCCAATGTTGTTAACGAGCCAGCGAACCGCGTCGATAGCAGAGTGGAGTGCAGCAGGATAGGTATGCTCAGGTGCGAGGGGATATTCGACGGAAAAGATGACAAGACGCTTCGAAGATCCGTTTAACTTGGCTTTTTCATTAAAGGTCTTGATGAGCGTTGCGTGATGGTTGATAAAGGTTTGGGAGTTGCTGTTATCGTAGCCGCCACCTTTTCAATATCAATATGAGTTAGTATCGTACGAGATCAAAAATGATGAAGTTAATATGGATATGAAAGACTCACCGTGAAAGTACAAAAGTACCTGCTTATTAACGGTGTCGTTCGAACTAAACGGCACATCCGAGGCGTCCTGGACGATCCAATGACCCTCAACAGTACCTCTCGATCCGGCACCAGTAGAGGTCTCAACATGATACGACTTGATCCCCTCAACGACCTTCCCAAGAACTGTCTGAATTAAAGTAACAACTTCCATCTGTCCTCTAATCGAAGCGGGAGGGGCCTTCCCAATTAACCATTGCAACGCATTAACAAACGCCGCAGTCGGGATGTCGAGAACGTGAAGAGCAGATGTGGATACATTTGATGCGATTTCTTTTTTTGGTTGGAGATGGTGGATGGCCGGAAGGACGTACGTTTGAATGAGCTTGGCGAGTGCTGTTTTTGGGAGAGCGATACCTAGGAAGTACGCTACAAGACCACCGGAGCTACGGCGATTACGGAAGAGAACCAGGAGGGCGGCCAGGATGAGAAGAGTGCGACTGTTCTCGCATGACGCATACATACATACAAATGGTGAGTGAAGTAAGAATCAAAAATCATGCACGTCTTTACAACAAACAGGACAATGTCTCCTGCGAGCGATCCTCAAGCAGAGCTAACAGGTAAAAATACTAGCAACAGCAACTCACCGAGCCTTCATCTTTGCAAACTAGGTAGCGAGTGATGAATATTTAGGTAGTTCTCCCTTCCACAGGTGCACAAACACTCGCGTGATTTCGGGATGCAACCCAAAAATCTTTTCGGCAACTTCGTAAGCAGAAATCATTGCTGTCAACCCTTACATTAGTGACGTAGTAGCCAGTCTCTCCCTCTATCCATCCATCCATCCATCCATCGCGTCGACGCTAACACCTCTGTCGTCTGCATCCCGTTACTACCTCCAGTATCGAAGCGTTGATCCATTCCTGTTTCATTGTTGCAACTTGATCGATCAATTTACACTCATCCTCATCCTGAACGCCAAATGCACAGAATACGTTTTTAGAACAAAAGCCTGAAGAAAACATTGACACCCTATAGACTCACACTCATCATTATATACATACAACCATGGGTTGCAGCGCCTCAGTCCCCCGCTCAACAGAAGTCGCTGAATCAAAACTCATCAAACGTCGAGCCGTCAAAGCTATCACTCACGGTGAACGCTGGCGTTCCTGCATCTCCGAATTCCTGGATACCCTCGAAAAAAGTGGATTTATCGGTGCACTTTGGGCAGAAGTATGCGCAAACATTACCTAGGCTTTCACTCACATTCTTAACAGGATGAACACGACCCCGTCTTCTCAAACGTCTTTAAAACATTCTCGTTGAACCTCACTGAACTTTCTGTGGTATCAAGGACGTTTCTTTCAACTCTGGACGACCACCTTACGCTTCTCACAGACCTTCTCGCTCTTCAACGCGAACACCATGACGCCATAAAGAGATGCGCAGATTCCCACAGGCTCCTTCACATTCTCACGAAAAAGCCAGCACAAGTCCACGCAAAGTCTGGTTTACACTTCCGGTTTTCAAAGAGACGAAGAGACTCGATAATCTCCCCTGACACGGATGAGAGCGCTGACACACTAGACGTCAATATTGACCTCCGCGCAGAAGCCCGAGCACAAGCTGATGTCAAAGAATCCATCAAAGCTGTGAAAACGCGCCGCGATCGATTGGAAAAGACAATTACCTTGAAGGTGCCGAGCTCGATTGTTGAGCTGCTTGCGGCGCATGGGGCAATGTGGGGGAAGGCTGGGGAGGTGTTTAAGAGAATGTGTGAGGCCGGTGTGTCAATGCTGGGTGGGAGAATTCGGAGGTGCAGATTCGGAGAGATCAAAGCGAGGAGGGGGAGAATGTGATGGCTATGGATGTGGCGATGAGTAAGCGGAGAGTGAAGCAGATGAAGAGATGGTGTATTGTTGCGGATAGAGCTGTGGTGTTGTGGCAAGAACTGAAGGAAATGGGAGAATGCATGTAAAAAGCTGTTTGGAATGGTTGAAAGATAATAAGGTAGGGTCTCTTTTATTTATCACGACGCAATCCTGTCGCAAGTCTCGGCACCATATCTTTTATGTTGCAACTAACTCTATTCCAAGACTTTTTTCATCAGCCCTGAAGATCAAACCTCCCGTCAAACTCTTGAACGCCCCCACTACCTCACCTTTTTAGACGGCTGGCTCACCATTCTCGGCCTACCACACCTCCACCTTTTCCGAAGACCCACCACAGCTTCCACGGCCCAACCCAAACAACCCACAACGCCCTCACAGCCTTCACCAAAACCCTCCACCAAATTCACCTCCGCGAGATGGACGCCATCGAAAAACTCCGCTCTCTCCAAACCGCCACCAACAAAACCAAAAGTCGCAAAATATATCCATTAAAACGCGTCCATAAACTCGACACGGACCGTCATCGCTCATTAAACTCGTTGATGATAACAGAGGGTTCCGCATTCAACGTCTCGCGTGTGTTCAAATGACTCTCTGGAAAACTCTGCACGGATGTCTTGTTGAATTTAATACGAATTACACATCTACAAGCGTCACGTTTCGTCAAACACTTCAGTCGATGCCTCTTATACAACCCTACCGCCAGCATACGAACACACTCAAGACACATACCGTATCTTCCCGCGGACCGACACGCAACAGGGATAAGGGTTGTGTCAAGACGGGTATCGGAGGTGGATATGGGGACTAAGAGGTCGATGCAGGGATCGACGAGGGGGATGATGGAGCATTCTACGCAGAGGTCAGAGGTTCCATCTTCTCTTAACCCTAGTGAAGGGTCGTTGGATCAGGGAAGGATGGATATGAAATCTCTAAGAGGGCAATCACTCCCTGATCAATCACTCCCGCATCCCAACTCTGTGAACTTGTTAGAAACCACTACAGGCCACCAAAGGAAGCCGGTGACGCTTCTTTAAGCCAAGGTATATAAAACATTTTCTCTTTTCTATCCCCCCTGCTAACGTGACGGAAAATATAGGCATACACACCCATTACTCCTCCACAGGCACCACAACCGACGTAAAACACGACCACCTCCATAACCGCTCCACCCTCCCTCCCATATCTTCCTCCCCACAAACCCACACCTCAACCCTCCCAACCTCCTCCAAACCATCACCCCCCGCAACAACACCCTCGCCGACTCCCACCCCCCAACTCCAACCCGCAACAAACCCCCTCCCCCGCCACCCCCCACCATCCTCTTCTCAACCTCCCTCCCCTCCCTCGACTCCTCACAGCCCTCGCCTCCCCAACCTCCCTCCTCGCACCTTAACCCGTCGTCCACGCCCCCTCCAACCCTCCCGCCTCGCTCCAACATCCTTGCAACAGAACTACGAGCCCTGTCGCCACGTCCCTTCACTGATGCTGAATTGGATCAAGTTGCCGTCGCCGTGGAGGGGGAGGGCGGCAGACGACCACCACCCTTGCCACCGGGGGAGGAAGGGGGACGGAGACCTCCGCCACCACCGCCTGTGAAAAAACCGGTACCGCCTGCAATGGGGGCGCCGAGGATGACGCCTAAGATGAGAAATGTGAAGCGGAAGTGAGTCTTTTATTCATTAGGGACAAGGCAGACTTTAGCCTCTCTTTGCATAAATACGGGAAACGAATTGGGAATAATTTACGCGTATTCAGACTAATATATGTATATAATAAATCCATCTGGGTATTCAAACATTCATGCTATACACTCCTCCCCACCACGCTCATCTACATTATTACTCATCCTATTACCCATCTCCCCTCTCACCCCAAACCAACGCTCCATAAAACCACTTCTACAAAACAGGAGGCAACCTCTTCTTCGATTTATCCCCATTCTCTTGTCCAGGTATCTTGATCCATTTATCTATAAACCGTGAGCGAAAAAATCTTGTTAACAAAAAAAAAGAAAAAAGAAAAACAAAGCAAATCAGGGATGGGGGAGTGGATTGTACCTGGAACCATCAAAAAATACTGATCCATCGCTTTCCTAAACCGTTCCCCGTATTGGTCGGGTGGGAGAACGGTGCATTCACGGCCGCGGAGTGTCGTCTTTCCACGATTCTCAATGCGCTTGTACCATGTGTAAGGTCCGATAAAGTCTTTAAACAAGCCGGTTAGCGAGGAAGATAACACAAAGACCCTTTAATCTCCACCCTTTTGAAGAAACACAATATCAACCCGTACCGAACCCCCTTCCCTCCCCCCCGAAAAAAAAAAAAATCAAAAATTAAAAAATCAAAAAAAACAACCAAAAAAACAGCCATAAACTCACCCACAATCCCAACCACCAACTCCTTCTTCTCATCATTCACCCCAACAAGCAACGAATAATCCATCACATTCGCACTCGCCAAAAACGCCGTATCATTCTTAACCCCCTCCCCCAAAATCCATTTACTATGTCCATGCAACATCAACAACCCTTTATACCTTCCATCCACCCAATCCCCATCCCACCCAACCTCCCCCTCCCTCTTTTCATAATGTCGATCCGGCACCCCCTTCAAATCAAAACGTCGAGAGATCTTAACATTGGCAAACAAATGATCCATGACGAGAACATCAAGCTCGGTCGTGACGCCCGTGGAAAGGTTTTTTTTGGATGGTGTAGAAGCCGAATATCTTGGCAAGGACAGTGGCGTTTTTGTCGCTGTTTTGCATGTAGGAGAAGTAGAGAGGGGCGAATTTTAAGAGGGCGTCTTTTTCGACAAGGGTCCAGTTTGAGGCGAGTTGTTTGATGACGAGTTGGTCGTCTGCGGGAACACGAGAGACAAGGAGGTTAGCTACATATAAATATATGTCGAATCCTGACCAAACGCGTTGAAAATGATATAAAACGATTTGAAAAAAAAAAAAGAAAGAAAAAGTGAAAATAAAAAGGCATAACAAACAAAGGCCAAAAAATATGCAGCGATAAAACAAGCTACGATGAAGAAAAAAAGGGATGACTTACCATGCGTCTTGAAAAACACAGCCCTACTCTTTCCCCCCGTCGCATTCCAATTTTTACACCTCAAAAGACTCTGCACATAAGGCCCGGTAACCCCACAACGTCTCCTCAACGTCTCAAATTGTTCCGCATAATAAACTGTACACACAAACACCATCTTCCCCTCCGCGAACCCTACCACCAAAAAAAATAATTGAAAATTAAACACACCGTCATTACACACACACACACACACACACAAACACACACATACACACCCAAAAAAAAAACAAAAAAAAAGAATTATCAAAACCCAAAATTAAAAATGAAACACTCACGCAATTTTACATGCTGCTTGGCTCCCGTCACATCATGCGTAAACAGTTTCGCCCTCACCCTAAACTCCTCCTGCAACTCCCATCTCGCCAAATCCGCCGCCGCAGCCGCAGCAGCAGCAACAGCAAGCGCCGCAGCACTCGCAGCCTGAACACCCGTGTTCGCCGTCAATGTGGGTGAACTGGACCCCTGCGGCGTGTCAACGTCAACAGGTGTTTGCGTTTCAAGAATCGCAACTTGGTCAAGATACTCTTTACAGCTTCATGGTTTAAAGTTAGAATGGTGAAGAGGGGCGGGGGAGGAGGGCTTACGTTAGGGTGTAGGCGAGGATGGAGGTTGGTTCGTCTTCGCGGATGATGACAAAGGAGTCGGGGTAGACGTGACATGATTTTTGGCTGTAAAAGACATTTTAGCGCGCTTCATAGAAATAAAAGGGGGCGATGGAGGGGGGCCACGTAAAACGGAGATATACCAAAGCGCTCTCCATAAAAAAAAAAAGGAGGCGAGGGGGGGTTCTCGTAAAAACGAGAGATAACAAAGCGCCCTATTACCCTTCTGATGGCCATAACCCAAAAACAAAGGAGATTAAAAAACCAGCAGCCCAACATGCGGTATGCCCTATCTCAGGGCCAACGACCCCATAAAAAACCTCCCTTCAAAGCCAACCCAAAAAAGGGGTTCACAAACGAAATTAAATTACAGGAAAAAAAAAAGGGAAACAAAACAACGTGTGCGGGATGGATAAGAAGGTGGAAGGGCTACTGCTTGGTTTGAAAAGGGGGGTGCAAAAAAAGGGTGTGTGTTTTTGTGGTTGTGGGGTGCGTGGAAAGCACATGAGACAACGCTCCAAGAAAAGAGGAGGAGGAGGGAGAGGAAGAAAGGGTAAAAACGGCTGATGCACACCTCAGCAAGCACAAGAGACACGAGGGATAGACAGAGAGAGAAGAAGACGGAGCGACAAGGGCACAAAGGCGTGGAAAGCGCATAAAATACAAAAACATCATTTTGTGCTTCCACGTTGTTGACTGCTTTGTGCTCACAGCCATCTTTGTGTAAGGAAAAAAAAAAAAAAAGAGTTGCAAAGGGGGTGTGACACAAAGACCACGGTATTTGGTTTTTGGTTTTTGAGGTCACAATCTTAATCAGCAAGCAGACTACGGGTAAACTACGACTGAAACGACCCAACGGGTTTTCGTAAAGAAGAAACAGGAACCAGGTAAAACCAACAACAAACAAACAAAAAATCCACGAAAAATCTCCCACGGGTCAAGAAATATCTCAAACTCACCCTCCAAAAAGACAAACAACACTAACAAAAAAAACCTAAACTCACCTCACATATTCTGGGAAAAACCACGCCGCCTGTATCCCACACCCCGCCGCATTCCCCCTCTGCCACCCCTCCACCTCTCCTTTACACCTCAAAACCCGTTCCCCAACCACCCTCCTGACATTATTAATCACATCACACCTTCCCTGACACCGTCTCACCATCCCATAAAGCTCCCTCTCCTCCTCCCCATACCGTCTCCCCATCTCATCAAGCGCAATCTGACACCTCACCTGCTCAACACTCCCCCGATTCTTCTCAACAGCCTCCCGGCCCGTCGCCACCGATAAGGCATGAAGGTGATCTTTGAGCGATCCATAGAAATACAAAATGTCAAGTCGAAGTCCATCAACAAGTTGAGCCGCCGTCACATTTAAACCAAACGGAAGATCTTCAAATGGCGTATCATCCATATCCGCTGACGAATCCAACGACAATCCCTTCGACATACCACTCTCAGCGCTCACATAACCTCTAATATTCATCACCGTCCCTTCATCCTTTCTCCCAACCCCCGGTGAAGACCCAGGTGTCGGATATCCCCCCCTCCTAACAGGTGGCACAAGATGTTCCGGCATAACCTGAATCTTTGGCACCCTCATCTCAAACAAATCCACCTCCTCACACTCCACCCAAACACCCTTCCCCCTCCACCCAAAAGCCCTCCTCACTCCTCCTCGTTCCCTATGTCCACACCTTGGGAAAAACCCTGCACTGTAACAAAGCACCTCCAAGTATTTCCCCCACGAGTAAAAACCACGTTGCCTCAGAGATGGGCACCACTTCCGTCTTGTACAAACAGGTCTTGCAACTTGTCCAACAGTAGATTTTGATCCCGTCATGGGGATCGATGGACAGTCTTCCACTCCAACACTCACACGAACCCCATGATGAGCGTAGGTGATCACATGACTCGTCATACTCTTTCCACATCCCCGATCAGGGCATACCCCACGTTCCCCACAGAGCATCTCCACATACTCTCCCAAAGTCTTATCCTCATATTCTCCTCTCTTCCTATAATATTCCACAGTCAAGATCTTTGGTGGTTGACACGGCATGGCGCTGTGTGGGGGTACGTGGAACGCGTAGGAAAAAGTGATGCTCTGGTGTCGAACAATGCCAGAGAGACTGTTGTTGTTGGTCATGTAGTGTTGGAGACCGGTTTTTGGAGTCAACCGTGATTTTAGTGGATTGAGTTTGACCAGATGAGCGATGGGCGCGCTTGGTCGGGGTTGTGGGGGAGGTCGCGTCAGATTTCAATGGTGTCAAAGTTCCACCTAATAAATACACGACAATTCAGTATATCCACAATATAAAATATCTTGATCTACCACACCTTCGATTGGAAGCCTCGAATTGACATCAACGTTGATATTCCCATTCTCTTCCCTCTCCATCCGTTCCTGAAACTCCTCATCCCGTAATCTCACCAACAAATAAGGAGCAGGCAAAAACACATCCGGTGAACAACTAATACACGTCTCCTCAATCTGCCTAATCGCTCTTTCAAAGCGATTCGACCCCATCAATGCCTCCACCACCACCACCACCACCTCCCCCACCCTGCTGAATCGCCACACTGTCTCCACCACTCTGCTCCCCACTCAATTTCGCCCAAAACCCCACCTTCCGCGACGTCGATGACTCTTCGTCATTATGACGTTTCACCCAACTCAACAGGGATTGTAATGGTTTTTTGGATGGACGTGGAGACGGTGATGGAGTGAAGAGGGGGATAGGGGGACGAATGACGAAAATGGTCCGGCGTAGAGATGCATTTCGAGTTTAAGATGGGTGGCGGTGAAGGCGAGGAGGTCGGTTATTTTTTCGAGAACAAGGGTGTCGCGGGTAGGGACGCCGCGGAGGATGATGGTGCCGCCGAGGTCAGAGGGTTTGATGGAGTTTGTTGTTGTTGCTGGTGGTGGGTGGTGGCGGTGATGACGATGATGGTGATGATGGTGGTAGTGGTGACGATGGGACAGGTGTAAGAGTATTATTAAGTGTAAGAGTATTCGGTGTGGATGTATTAGGTGTAGGTGTACTGGGTGTAGGGGTATTAGGTGTGGGACTATCCTATAAACAATAAAATGTAGGGTTAAACGTGTATTGTATGCCTTGCCGTGAACTTGAGAGTATAGAGGTATTCTGATAAACAACGCTAAGAATGCTCGCTGTATACTCGTTTGCAGCGAGTGAATGGATATTATAATGCTCGCCAAAGGCGAGTAATTCACCCCGCTCGCTGATAAACACTGCTCTCTCCGCTCGGTAGAAAGAATATCTTACCTCTAATAGTAAATCGGAACCAGGGACATAATGAGACTCTTCTGGCCTCCCTCCTTGAACACAGACCACCTTGAGAACATGATGCACCACATTCCCACCCCTATTACCGACGACACCGACACCAACATTCACATCATCCTTCATCCTCCGTTTTTTCCTCAAGGTGCTCAATGCTTCGACGACAAAGGGAATATCGGTAGCCACCTCGACAGCAACGTCCATCAACACTGTCGCCCACGGCCCCTTTTCAAGATAAGCTTCCTTGAGACATTGGGTGAGGAGGGTCTTGAGATGAATGAGGGAACGTGAACAGAGGTTATCGCGGGGTGGTGGGAGTGGGGGTGAGATTGGAGGGAGGGAGGTTAGTCTTGGGAGGATGGGTTTGCGGGGGGATGAAGGAGGAGATGAAGGGGTGGACGGAGTTGATGGCATGACCGAAGGTTGGAGAGGATATTATTATTAATATAATATTTAATATTTATTTTTTTTAAAGCTTATGCCATGTGAGAGTGGTACAGAAAGATATTCCTTGTACTACCCTTTCTTTGACATTTTGTTTTAAAATATGAGCATTTTTTCTCAGATTTTTTGAGAAATGTTTTGTGTATGGAAATCAAACAAACCAGCCCTGAAGGGAACCCGGGGATTTGGAATGGAGGCAAGTCTCGTGTGACAAAGTAAAGAATCCAAGCAATGATGATGTCAGTGACGTCTTTGAAGGCTAAAATAAAAAAGACGGGAAAACGCGCCCATCCAGCCGCTGTTTCTTGTCTCCATGTGTTTGTGACTCTTGTGTTTGTTAAAGAGTTTTACCTATGTAAATACATGTGTTTTTTTTTTGGTGTTTTACATTTACGCAAATAAAATAGACAAAGTACAGACTACGGACTATGATAATGGATTATGGAGTCTCCTTAGTACCCAGGTAGGTTAGCAGACAGAATACCTAGAATGAAATAAGTCAGTGAGAGGTTGGTGGATGGGAGTCAAGATTGTCTACCTAATAGATGTATATTTATAATTGGATATAATTGGATAGAGAATAAAGAAGGGATCGTGGATTCCATGCAAACATCATAATGGTATGTAAGATTTAAATAATATTAAATAATGCATTTAAATATTAAGTTAGGCATGTTCAAGTACACAAGTTGGGAGGCTTTATCGTTGGATGAGATGAGAAGGTAATTATGAAATAAACGCGTATTATTATTATATTACATTAGGATGGATGGATGGTTATTATTAATATTTATTAATATTGTGATGAGGATAATTCTAAATTTTAAATAATAAATAAATATAATTAGATAAAAATACAAATATCCATATATAGATGGGTTGTGCTCAGGTTGTGTGCTGTGTCACTTGTGTGTGCTCAAGATTAGAGAGAAATAAATAAAAGAAAAGCCAACTGTAATACCTAATACTATGAACAGTTATTATATAAAAGAACAAAAAATGAAGCCCTTTCTCTCTCTCTCTCTCTCTCTCCTCCTCCTCTCTCTCTACCCCCCTTTTGAGTTGTGCTACATTCACACAGCAGCAGCATCTAATACTACATAACTTACAGAGTGCACAAGAATGACCAAAAAGGAAATAGAGAAGAGAAGGGCCTTTTGCAACTAAAGAGATAACTAATAATAAAAATAATAATTAGGATGCGCCTGTTTTGGAATAATAATAACAATAATTAATTCCAATTAATAATTTACATGCTCATTCAGTATCATCAGCATCATCATCATCATTATCACCCATTATTAAATATTTGATCTTTAATATTTAATTACCGAAACAAAAAAATAATAAAACACTATAATAATAAATAAAATGAATAATAAAAATAAAACCAAAAAGTCTTTTTCAATGTCTATTATTATTATTATTAGTCTGTCTGTCTATTGACATTGTTATGTATTTATGTATTGCATAACAAGAAAACAGGAGCTATTCTATTACTTATTCCCATGAACTAGTCTAGCTCGTTCCTACTTGCTGTAATCTCACTCACCTGTCTCTTCTCCCTTCCCTTCACTCGCTTGCTCATTCTACACACTTGACACTCTACACTACTCTAATCTACACTACACTACACTACACTACACCACACTACTCCTTCTTGCCTGTCTGATCATTCATCCCATCCATCCAACCATCCATCCATCCATTCTTTCATTCTTTCATTCATTCATCCATCCATCCCAAGATCACATCCATCCATCCATCCTACCATTCAATACACACCATCCCCAGGGATCCACCATCACCACCACTGACCACCACCACCATCACTACTACTACTACTACTACTACTCCCACTACCCCAACAACTATCACACCCCGTGAACAAACAAACACACCAAAAGATCACAACTTCCATTCCGACCTAAACACCAGAGAGCAGCTAAGGTCCAGTTAACAGTACTCGTCTCGGAAAACACTCTCAAAACCCATCAATACGGGCGGACCGCTATTTTTTCTCCATCCGACCGACCCCGACCGACAAGCATTTTACCAAAAAAGCCAGCCCTCCCACCCGCAACCCCGTCAGCAAAGTCATTTTATCCCTTTTTCCCACCAACCAACCAACCATACCACCCCGCGCGAAACTAAACCCCAAACCAGCCGAGCCCCACCCGCTTCTTACTTCACTCCAAAACTGACTTGCTCCTGGCAACCTTTCTTTATTATTATTTTTGGTTCAAACTTTTGACGGAGCAAGGTAAAGGAGAGAGGTACTCTGTCGAGTCAAGTCTTTCTAGGAGTTTATAAAACTAAAGAAGGGCGTCTAGATCTTGACGGTGAGTGTCGATGATGGCGAGTATTTCAGAGGACATTTTTGGAGTAAACTCTCTTTCTGAATATGGCCTTCGTAGCGGGCATTGCTGTACTCGACCCTATGTAAATCTAGTCATTGTTTGGGCAAGGCATCATCTCCCTCGTCCCACGACTGCCGACACCCTGACTTTAGTGGGTTTTTTACAGTTGCGGCCATGTCGGCGCAGTCAACGGCCTGCTTCCTGGACAACATTTTCCCCCAACACATTTTTTTTTTTGCCAAACCCACTCATCTCTATGCTTGACCATGGACGCTGATCAATTAATCCCATTAAACGTGTAGACTGCCTCTTGAAAACCAAAACGCCTTCCACATTCCATCAGGTCAATGCCTCATTCTCTCGCGCTGCCCGCTTCCTTTGCCTTTGGTTCCCCAAGAGAAGAGCTTCGTGACCATTACCCTCGTTCACCGCACGCAACACCCTCCTTTGACCTGTTTCGCGACTCTCATCGGTCCTCCTTCATTTCCCGTCAACCCCCTTCTTCCTGGTCTCAATCAAAACAGCAATCACCTAGACCACATCCCATTCGAACCCTTTCATCCTCCTCCTCCATCTCCGCATCCACCCATCGTCGCGACTCTACAACATCTGCCATGTCCTCAGAAGAGTCCACCACCATGCATAGCCATCCCAGGCAACCCTCACCGACCCACCCAGATATCCAACGCCACCATGATCAACCCCTTTCATCCTCCTCTTTAACTGAATCCAACCACTACGCTCCTATAGACCGTCGTCCCTCTGTCGCCTACGTCACCACATCCCCTCAACAACCTCAATCAAACTCCCCACTCAACCAAGAAACCAACCACTACCGTCCCTCCCCCATCTCCAAAGTCGTTTCCGAAACCCAACCCCCATCTCCTCGTTCCCCTCTCATCCAAACCAAACCCCTCCTCTCCCTTCCGCCCCTCCACGTCATCTCCAATTACCCATCAAGCAATTCTTACCCTTCAAGCGCCCCACCCGTCCTCCCTCCACCTCTTCCGCATCCCCACTCCCCAACCACCTTTGCTGCTCGGCCACCACCACCACCTCCACCTCAACATCTCCCGAATTTATGTGGAATTCATGATGAAAATGGACATGTCAGAAGAGCGTCGGTGCAGTTGCCATTGCCGCTGCCACCTATGACTTCAGGGGGGCAGCCGGGAATGGTGTTTCATGGAGCGAGTGGGAATGGGTATCAGCCCATGTATTCACCTAATCGGTCAAGTGCTGCGCAAAATGATTATGGTTTGTTTAATTTTATCTTTTTGCCATATCGATTTCTATTCGTTTTGTTTTTAAATGCGTCTTGCCATCTCCTATTTCTTAGTTTCTATTCTGCGTCTTTTGTCCGCATCTTTTATCCTTATGAGACGCGTTTTTCTTACTCTCTCCGTTTGCCGTGCTATAAACCTCTTTAAATTCATTTCCTAACCTATGGCTTTTCTTCTCTCCTACCCAGAGCGCCGCCACTCTGTCGCCGACACCTACTCTGCTGGCCTAAAGCGCGACTCCTCCAACCTCTACGACTCTTTCGAATCTGACCCCAAACGTCGCGCCTCCATGACCGAAACTCTTTCCCAAAAACCTCACCCCTCTCACCTACCTTACCACCCAACCTCCCTCACATACGAAAAATCCCCTCCATCTCCTTACAACCCCCCGGCGACGACCCTCCCTTACTCCACCAACCCCCCTCAACCCACCTACCAACACCTCCCCGTCACCCCCGCCAACTCTCCCCTTCACATCGCGCCCCCACGCGTCCCCGCTTCCACCGATGATCAAGACCCTCACCCCTCATACCTCCGCGGCGCCGAGTCACCCCCTGTCCGACCATCAGACACACCAAGGGTTGGAGCAAACCCATCCCCGTTGTTGAGACGAGCGTCGTTGCATTCCTTTGCGAGGGACAGTGAATCCACGCCCAGTGATGCACCGACGTCACCCATGCATATGGTTAGCCCTTATTCGAGAAGTCCTGAGTTGAGGGTGTCGCATAAGTTGGCGGAACGGAAACGGAGAAAGGAGATGAAGGATTTGTTTGAGGAGTTGAAGGGGAGTTTGCCGGATGAGGCGTTTAGGAATTCAAAGGCGAGCAAGTGGGAGATTTTGTCGAAAGGTTTGTTGCTTTTTTTTTTTTTTTTTTTCCCACGTCTTTTTTTTTTTTTTCTGGCGGGCTTTTTCTTTTTCTTTTCTTCATAAAAGTTGATGCTGACTCCCTTTTTCTTGTTAGCTATTGATTATATTGAAACGCTTGCGAGTGTTGCGAAAGAACGAGATGAGTTGAGGGATGAAAAGATGGATCTTGAACGTAGGCTTGCACAGTTCAAAGGATAAAATTTCCGATTTCCCATTCCTTTCAACTCGTTCTAATTTCTGTTAATTTTTATGTCGTTTTTTTTTGGGGGGGCGGCTAGACTCCCCAAATTCCTTTTTTACCCTTACCTGAATAATTCTTTGATTCATTACCGTCCTTACTTTTTTCTCTCTATGAATGCCTTTTTGTTGTTCTTGTTGTTGTTGTTGTTGTTGTTCGCACTGAAAAAACTCTTTTTTTTGTTGTATATTTCCTTTTTTTTTTTTTTTTTTTTTTTGAAAAACGTTGTGAATCTGTTTTATCGAAGTTTGTTTCTTCCTCTGATTTTTCTTTTTTTCTTTTTTTCTTTTTTGCTTTTGCTTTTGATTTTTGATATATGGTTGTTGTAACGAATTTTTTTCTTTTTGAAAAATGTTTTTTTTTTACTTTTTTTTGTTTTGTAAAATTGGGACGAAACGTGTCCCGTGAAATATGAAAAACGTTGAAGATTGGCACTAGTTTTTTTTAGGAAAAGAGATAATAGAAATCTCAGTGATCCTTAGTAATTCCCAAAAACAAGTAAAAATTTTAGTACTATTCACAATTAAAGATATCAAAGTCCAGTTGAAGAAACCTCAAAAAATTATATTCTGCAGAGTTTCTGCCTAAAACAAAAATACTGCAGAGGTTCTAGATGATCCTGAGTCCTTAACAATCTTCAATCCTACAGAACTTCCAGATGGAGTGGTCCTGATAAAACAATGATGTCTCACACAGGCAAATTGGTGGGGAAACAGACATAAATAAACCAAAATATATAAAGCAAATCTATGCTCTACAAAGCAAAAATACTCAAATAAACTGGTATTAAGAAAACAAACCAATTAAGGAAGGTAAATCAAAGTTGGAAATTCAAATGAGTCCAGAAAGTAAAATAAAAGTGCAGCGGGCGCATTTGCGCTCAACTCTAATGATACGTAAAATCCATAACACTCTAGTATTGCAACCGACGCCGCGGATTAATGGTGCGAGTGATCCTGGCGCCTCCTTGTGAGTCAAGTGAGTGAAACCCAACATTCTCCCCCAGTCCTGAATTTTGCTCACAAAGTCTCTTGCTTGATACGCATCTTGCGTTGATTGTAGCAAACATAGGTTCCAACCACGTATCTTGGCTCCCCCTGGCTTGTGATCGTAAACCGACCCTTGATATTGTTTGGAAACACGTCTGCCTCTTCCTGATTAGGGGAAGCCTGCACCAGGTCGTCAACATAAACGTTAATCTCTCGCCGTTACGTCAGTAGTACAGACATGGATCTGAGAGCGAACGCGTGAAGCATATCATGGTGAGAATTTCATCCAACACCTTGTTCCATCCAAGATGTAATTACATGAAACCGTACAAGAGAAGACAAACCCAGTTTTCCTTTCCAACAATCACAAAGCCTTCTGGTTGCTCAATTTATATCTCCTCCTTGATATTGCCCTTGAAAACCGCTGTCTTGACGTTGTACTGCCACAAGACCATCCACTCTTGTGCTGCCACCATGAGGGCGTCCAGGCAGACACGTCTGCATTGCGTTCTCCCACACTCCTGTGTTCAACTCATCATACACAACAGCCTTGCTTTGCACTACTTTCTTTGTGACTTGCTTGTAAAGGCAATACCCAATACCCCATTGCCTCATATCCCAACAAAGCGCATTTGCGTGCGTTCGTCTCCATCTTCTTCTGTTGTTCTGTTGGGACAAGTGCGTTACATGCGCAACTGAAGATTTGAACGCGTTTCTGGTAGGGCTTCTTCCCAGTGAAGAGGCTTCAGAGCTGAGATCCCATCCTTACGAGGAGATCAATTGTACAGGTACCTGGCACACGTACAGTCTCTCTCCAGAATTCATTGTCAAGACTTGCGTCGCTAAGCATGCATTTTGCCTTCTCAATGAGCGACCAGTTCATCCTTACTGCGACACTGTTCTGCTGAAGCGTGTAGAGCATAGTGAACATAAGCTTGACGCCTTCCTCCAGGCACCATACCTACAGATGCGTGTTCTTAAACTTGCTACCGTTATCTGCGACAATCGCCAGGGGATGCCGCTTTTCTTGAAGTCGTTTCATCTCCTCAGGGACCCTTTCCGTATCCCAACGCGTCAATTTGTCACCTGTGAGTGCCTTTAGGTTATACAACCCCATGAATACCTGCTCAAGAGAGAGACTTGGAAGCAATTCAAGAAGTGTAGAATACTGTCCCAACTGTATTATGTTCAAAAATGCTTTGAACAACATCTGCCATCATGTGAACGTTGAAAGCATCCAGCATCAAAATACGCATTCCCTCTGCTCTTTTCGACAAGGCAAATTGCTTCCCCCAATCCATCATTCCAATTTTGTCAACCCAACCATTTTCCTGCACCTGCGTAAAGAGCCTTCCCTGATACGCATTATCCAGGGCCAAACATTCTGAAACAACTTTAGTCTACGATTTTGAGTCCCTGGCGCATTTCTTTTTCCGTGAAAAACTAACATTGGCGGCAGCTTTATCCCATTCCCCATAATGGTGAGGCTACACATGGCCCTTGCTCCAACTTTAAAACATCATTAGAATAGTTTTCTTGATCCAATACATATCTCCTCCTTGAGATTGCCGTTGAGAAACGCCGTCTTGACGTCGTATTGGCGTAACACCATCCCCTCGTGAGCTGCCACCGCGAGTGCTGTCCGAAAGGTCGCCCCTTTTATCACTGACACGTAAGTCTCCAAGTAATCCACGCCTCCTTTCTGCAAATATCCCTTCGCAACGAATCGAGCTTTCTTCTTTCCACAGAGCCGTTTTCCTTTCGCTTGTAACGGAGCACCCATCCACTCTTGATGATGTGCTTGCCCTTTGGTCGAGGCACCAGACGCCACGTCTGATGCTCCAGCAACGACTGGTACTCCTCCTGGAGCGCCTTCAACCATTCGTCTGAATTGACGCGCATCATCCTCCAACGCTTTGCTGCTTCACTGACCTGTGATGCGTCTTCTCCAACATCCTCAGAGCTCAATGACTCATCTTCGGAATCCTCAGAGTCTTCATCGCTCCCCCAACTTCCTGAATCGCTTCCCACCTTGTCCAGCAGCTTCCTGTGTACCTTCCAGGTGGACACGTCTGCGTCGTGTCCTTCCCACACTCCAGTGTTCAACTCGTCAAACACAACAGTCTTGCTGCGCACTACTTTCTTCGTGACTGGGTCATAAAGGCGATATCCCATCGCCTCGTATCCCAAGAAACTGCATTGGCGCGCGTTCTTCTCCATCTTCTTCCGTCGTTCCTTTGGGACGTGCACATAACATGCGCAACCGAAGATTCGAACGCGTTTCAGGTTAGGCTTCCTTCCCGTGAAGCCTTCCAGAGGTGAAATCCCATCCTTACGAGGAGATCAATGTTCAAGTACGTGGCACACGTAACGGCCTCTCCCCAGAATTTGTCGTCCAAGACTCGCGTCGCTAAGCATGCACTTTGCCTTCTCAATGAGCGACCGATTCATTCTTTCCGCAACACCGTTCTGCTGAGGCGTGTAGGGCATGGTGAATTTTAGCTTGATGCCTTCCTCGAGGCACCATGCTTCCAGCTGCTTGTTCTTAAATTCCCCACCGTTATCTGCAACAATATCCAGGAGATGCGGCTTTTCTCGAAGTCGTTCCATCTCCTCAGGGTTACTTTCCGAGTATCTCAACGCGTCAATCCGTCGACCTGTGAGTGCCTCGGCCTCTCTCTTGTACTGCTTGACGTACTGAACCGCTTGCTTCTTTTCCTTGAGCAAGTACGTGTTGCAGTAACCCGTCGACGCGTCCACAACCACCATGAAGTAACGCGACCCTCCCAAGCTCTTCCGCTTCATGGGTCCCGCCAAATCCACGTGAACGCGTTCCAGGATTTTGTAGTTCTTCTCGACTCTCTCTGGGTGAGAGGAGCGCGTAAGCTTCCCCTCAATGCATCCCTTGCACAGCACGTCGTTGTTGTCATTATACAACGTGATGCGTACACCCGTTGCCGATTTTTCAAGCTTCTTCACCGCCTTCATCGAGATGTGACCCATCCGTCGATGCCAAATCTGCGCGCTGTTGAGCGACTGGCTTTTCACACCCATTGTGGTGTTTGCTGCGGTGTCTGGCTGCACCAGATAAAATAGGTTGTCCTCAACCTTGAACTCTGCCGTCACGTCGTTCGATCCGACGTGTCTGAGGCGATACTTGCCGCTGGATGACTCCAAAACAACGCCACGCGACGCTGCTGCACCCAGGGAGATGAGATTACGCGTGAGCTCCGGCACATAGAGTACAGTACGTTCTTGAGCGTGATCGTTTGCGTGGCCTTCCCAATCTTGATGCTGAGGGTTAAATCTCCTACTCCCTCCACGCGTATTCCTTCGCCGTGCTCTGCAGTTTTTACGCGGCTGCTCGCGGCGCGGTAACCCCGCAAACCTTCCTTCGAGAAGGTCATATGGTGAGTGGCTCCAGAGACCAGAATCCATCGGTTATCCCGCTTCTCCAGCTTAACCGACAAGATTTCCCCAGCCTCCGCGTCAACCTGACGCACAATAGCCATAAAGGTAATTGGACTCACACGCGCCGTGTTTGCAGACTTCCTCTTGTCCGAGGCGCGCTTCCCACGATGACGGTTCCCACCACCACCATCTCTCTCGTTCTCTGAGGTATCATCACTTTGTTGGGTTTCGCTCTCTTGACTCACGAGGACGCGTCAGGATCTTTTGCACCATTAGTCCGCGGCGTCAGGCGCAACACTAGAGTGCTTTGGAATTTACGCGTCGTTAGAGTTGAGCGCGAACGCGCGCCCACTGGACTTCTCATTTACATTCTGGACTCATTTGAATTTCCCATTTTGATTTACCTTCCTTGATTGGTTTATTTTCTTTATGCCAGTTTAATTATAACTCTACCTGCTGGTGATTGGACATTCCCTTCTAGCCTTTATTCCCTTTGTTCCCGTCAAGGCTCTCTGATTTGTTTATCTTTGTAGTGGAGAGTTTACCGCGTGAGTGTACGCGTCTCCGATAGGTTTACCTTTGTGTTGTCTTTCCTCTTTACTTGTTCGTTTTGTTTGAGTATTTAAAGACTCGTGTGTTGAGTCGAAATAAATTAAGAACGTTGTTCGAGCAAAAGTGCGTTTAACTTTGTTTTAATTGAGCCCCGTGAACAACAAGTATTCAACACACTTGACTCCCCGAGTCCTTCTTCTTCCCAGAGCGACACTTGCTTGCATAGTGTCCTATCTTCTTGCACTTAAAACAAGTCACTGACCTTTTATCTCCACCTTTCGACGCGTCCTTTGTTGCTGGTTTCTTCCCCACTTGTCGTCAAGAAGGCCTCCGCTTCCTCCGATGCCTCCACGTGGTCCTTGATCTTCTCTTCACAGTCGAGAAGCCTGGCAACGACCAGGTTGTAGTCCTTGACCACTTGTCGTTTCAATGTTGGCAACCGCAACATCGTAGGCTTCCGGGAGTTTGGTGAGCAGGTGGGCAATGTGTTGCTCGTTGGAGACAGCCTCGCCGGCTGCCTTGAGTTGGTTTGACCATTGTCGAAAGTTCTGCAACGAAGCGTAAAGACGCGTCCTCCTTCATTCAGAGAAGCGTGAGCTTGCGTGTGAGAGCGTTGCGGTTGGGGTAGGATTTACGCTCAAATGATGACACGAGGCACTCCCACGCTTCCTTGGCCGTGAAGTCCTCTCCAATCAAGTGTAAGACCGAATCAGTCACTCGAGACTCTATCCGGTTCTTACCACGATCGTTAGCCGACTGCTCCTTGATCCGCAGATCCTTCTCTTCTTTGGTTGGAGCGTTCTCGTTAACGTACGGTGTAAATCCTATCTCAGTGACCGCCCAAAGACCCTTCCTTGTCTTTGAGGTAAGTGGTCATCCGACGTTTCCAGATGTGAAAGTCTTGCCCGTCAAACTTGACTGGCTTGCTGCGCTCGTCATCTGAG
The DNA here is from genome assembly GCA_025449115.1 of Chytridium lagenaria. Classification (NCBI taxonomy): domain Eukaryota; kingdom Fungi; phylum Chytridiomycota; class Chytridiomycetes; order Chytridiales; family Chytridiaceae; genus Chytridium; species Chytridium lagenaria. The sequence continues at coordinate 238,125 of JAHLKC010000050.1, forward strand.
TCGTCTTTCTTTCCATGTTGTCTGAGAAGTGCTACCACTGTTGAATACTTGTTGTTCATGGGGCTCAATTAAAACAAAGTTAAACGCACTTTTGCTCGAACAACGTTCTTAATTTATTTCGACTCAGCACACGAGTCTTTAAATCAAACAAAACGAACAAGTAAAGAGGAAAGACAACACAAAGGTAAACCTATCGGAGACGCGGCACTCATGCGTTAAACTCTCCACTACAAAGATAAACAAATCAGAGAGCCTTGACAGGAACAAAGGGAATAAAGGCTAGAAGGGAATGTCCAATCACAAACAGGTAGAGGTATAATTAAATTGGCATAAAGAAAGTAAACCATTAAGGAAGGTAAATGAAAGTGGAAATTCAAATGAGTCCAGAGAGTGAATTAGAAGTCCAGTCGGCGCGTTGGCGCTCAACTCCAACGACGCGTAAATCCCAGAGCACTCTAGTGTTGCGCCTGATGCCGCGGACTAATGGTGCGAGTGATCCTGACGCGTCCTTCTGAGTCAAGTGAGCGAAACCCAACATCGACTACGAATCCTTCTGGTTGTTCGATATAAATCTCATGATCTTCAAGCTTCCCATTCAAGAACGCGGTCTTGACGTCGTATTGTTCGAATCTCCATGTTTTTTTGACAAGCGACCGCGAGCATCACTCTCAGCGTCGCTTGTTTGATGACAGGTGCGAACTTCTTGTCATAGTTGATTCCTTGTTTTTGCGAATAACCTTTAGCGACAAATCTAGCGTTCCTTTTGTCGAGATTTCCCAACTCATCTCGCTTTCTTTTGTACACCCATCCTGATTTAATAAGGGATAGCTACTGGGGTAAAATTAGTAGACGACCTAAAACCTTTCTACGGTTTTTCGAATGTCCCTACGGCCCGGCGGGGCGGGTCGGGCAGAAACCACTGACAAATCGAAATTTCGATACATTTATATAAATTTTTGTTCTGGTGATACGGGTCCCGTAGGGGTCAACGTAAAGAGTACATTCCCTCTTTCGACGAAAATGCATTCTCTCGTAATGCTTGCCCAAATCGCACTCAATCCGCGTTAAACCCTCAACAAATGTTCCCAGAATCGCCACAATCATCTTGTACTGCTTCCAGCGCTCTAAATGCCGTGGTGCCAGCAGACTGTGGAGACATCGCAGCATCAGATACCTCTAACCGTATATCATTTTATCAAAATTTTCGAAAAAATTGAAAATGGCAGGACCGGTCTGACCGGGCCCGGACGGGCCGGTCGTTAATTATATTCCTATCCTTCGACGAAAATACATTCTCTCGTAATGCTTGCCCAAATCGCACTCAATCCGCGTTAAACCCTCAACAAATGTTCCCAGAATCGCCACAATCATCTTGTACTGCTTCCAGCGCTCTAAATGCCGTGGTGCCAGCAGACTGTGGAGACATCGCAGCATCAGATACCTCTAACCGTATATCATTTATCAAAATTTTCGAAAAAATTGAAAATGGCAGGACCGGTCTGACCGGGCCCGGACGGGCCGGTCGTTAATTATTTGCCTATCCTTCGACGAAAATACATTCTCTCGTAATGCTTGCCCAAATCGCACTCAATCCGCGTTAAACCCTCAACAAATGTTCCCAGAATCGCCACAATCATCTTGTACTGCTTCCAGCGCTCTAAATGCCGTGGTGCCAGCAGACTGTGGAGACATCGCAGCATCAGATACCTCTAACCGTATATCATTTATCAAAATTTTCGAAAAAATTGAAAATGGCAGGACCGGTCTGACCGGGCCCGGACGGGCCGGTCGTTAATTATATTCCTATCCTTCGACGAAAATACATTCTCTCGTAATGCTTGCCCAAATCGCACTCAATCCGCGTTAAACCCTCAACAAATGTTCCCAGAATCGCCACAATCATCTTGTACTGCTTCCAGCGCTCTAAATGCCGTGGTGCCAGCAGACTGTGGAGACATCGCAGCATCAGATACCTCTAACCGTATATCATTTATCAAAATTTTCGAAAAAATTGAAAATGGCAGGACCGGTCTGACCGGGCCCGGACGGGCCGGTCGTTAATTATATTCCTATCCTTCGACGAAAATACATTCTCTCGTAATGCTTGCCCAAATCGCACTCAATCCGCGTTAAACCCTCAACAAATGTTCCCAGAATCGCCACAATCATCTTGTACTGCTTCCAGCGCTCTAAATGCCGTGGTGCCAGCAGACTGTGGAGACATCGCAGCATCAGATACCTCTAACCGTATATCATTTTATCAAAATTTTCGAAAAAAATAATTATTATTTAGGTACCGGGTCACACGCTGCCCGTACGGATGTCCGGTGTCCTACTCCGCCTACTTTATTCTTTATCTGCTCTGTCGGCATCTGTATTGGTCCAAAAACCTTTCCTCTCCCATTGAATCAAGTTTCTGATGTTGTTTTCTGTTGCTCATACATACATATGTCTGAACCGTCATGATGGCGTGACTTTCACTCATATAAGCAGTGGAGTTCCCTATCTTGCCCATTCCATTATTCGCTGATTCCGGATAACTAGTATTTAAGTCTCCAACTTTCACGTCAGCTCTATAATGTTTCGCATGCGATGCCACAGAGCACCCTTTATGCGAATTCGAGTGAAAGTCATCAATCATGAAACGGCAATTCTCAAAGAATTTGAATTCTCGCAGAGTACAGTAATCTGCGGCATGGCAATTGTTGTCAGCCACACAGTACTGAGGGCATTCTTTGAATCTTGGAACGTTTAGTTACTTCATAATATAAGAATAAGTAGTTCTAACCTTGTAAACATTGTAGAGAAAACATCATTTACACTTTCAAATGTTGGAAACATATGGAAACCAATGTAGAAACGGTGCCGGCATAGAAAAACCATAGCTCCCGCCGTAAGAGTTTTTGCTTTTCTTGACCTATTGTAATACTTCGGGCACTTCACAGCATCAATATTGTCGCTCGGAGGTCTTTTCTCTCTAAGCAAAGGATACACAGGACGGGATCGTACTTGGGGAACAAAATAGAATGATCCTGTCTTTTAAAAATTGAGTTAGGAAAACATACATCTGGGTACCGTACGGAAACGTCGTGTCCCGTACGGGCCCGGCCGGGAGTGTTTTGTCCCGTACGGGCACGTACGGGAGTGTCCCGTCTCGTACGGGGATGTCCGTTAAAGACGAGTAAAATAGGGTTTAAACGAACTACCTTCACCCAATCATTTTGGTTTTCCATCCTAGGGGGGGCGAAATGCGTATTCTGGTGATGATCGTGACGACCAGCCACGTCATGTCGCCTTCGTAGTAGCCAAGCTATAAGGGAGGAAAGAATCTGTGGCATAGTCTTAAGGTTACCCTCGGTGTCGAGATAGAATAATAGTCTCCCAACAGCTGGGACGTATCGCCGTAAGTTATTTAGGGTATCAATCTGACTCTCAACGCTTAACGAGTTCCATAAATTTGCACGTTGTAGGTACTGGCGACCCTGTGGGAGTATAACAGTGACAACAGACTGCTCACAGAAAATCTGAAAAGTTAATATTACAACGTATCTGATCACTCACAACTTCAAGTAAGGTGCATAATGATTTGAGCTCTGCCTTTGACCATTGGCTACTGAGAACATAAATCAAGAACGCAGGCCACTGTTCCCAGTGTTCTTCCAACAGGGAACCAAGACGTCGGCCGCTAAGTTCCATTTCGGCTGTGATATTCTCGCGTTGGGCTTGCCTAAAGAGCTTGCAAAACTGACGCCCTTGCTCTCGATGCTTCCGGTTGTTGACAAACTATAATGTTGTTATTTTACCAAAAAAGCTTCTGAAATACTACCCATCTATTCTTAACATGATCCACGAACGGAGCTGCCACACTATTTTCATCAACAAAAGTAGGTGACTTCAGGTTCGTAGTTCGTCGGTCAACGCGATATCCAATTCCAATACCATCACACGCGACAAGGTCGTACTGGTTGTTCGCGCAAAATGGGCATTGCACGTTATTCTTCCACGACAAATCCTGCAGAGCACGGTACGCAAACCAAGCCTAATTTTAAAGAAGTTTTAGGGTTAATGACAAAAGATCCGGCGAAAAAAGCAAAAAATCACGTACGGCACCCTTACGGGCCGGTGGGACCGGGACAGCCCGCCCGGCCCCTACGGTCATGCCTTTTACGAACAGTCAAGAAAAGACAAATACATCACATACCGCAGTAAAAACCCTAGTACTGGGAGGTGGATGGTGAACCACATTTCCACGAGCATGCTCCTTGTAGTCATGACCCATACGAAGTATAAAATTTGAGAAAGAAAATTCTGTTGTGCTCATGAGCTCAGTCATCTTGTCAAACAGACGATGAGTGTACAGATAAAAGTTGTTTTTGTTGAAAATCCCTTTAGCCATTAGATCAGGACCGATGAATTGTAGATCCTTCTTTGGGCATTGAGGGCAGCGAATGACTTCAATAAACACTACACTTGATGCATTTTCCGAAAACAATTTTGCACGTTTTAGAAATGGAGTACCGTCCGTGTCCGACATTTTAAACCCGCAACGGCATTGGTCGTCATCTTCCAGTCTGAAACATGTGCCACGACTTGACATAGCATCCTCACCAGCGCGATACACTCGTGGTGGCCAATCGTCAGCCTCACTTTTGATCATAGAAGAAAGCGGTGGCATAATAGGTCTAAAGGAAACTGACGTGTCGGTTGCCTCGTTCTCAATACTTGCGGCATTTTCATTAAAGACTAAGGCGTCAATATCGTGTTTGCGAATTATATCGAGATGGTAGCAGGATGATGAAATGACATTTCCAGTGTTGCAGTATTGCCCTTGACATTTAAAAGAAACGACCGTGCGATTTGTAAAAATGCGTAGGATTTTCCACTGGGCCTCTGATGTAAGTCTCTCGTCGAACACTGCATATATTTTGAACCGCTTTGCAGTATGTAGATTAATGTACGGCGAGTCATCTTCGAAAAATATTAGACAATGTAAACCGTAAGGGCAGACCCGCCCGTACCGGCCGTGCCGTTAGAGTTAATAAACAAACAGTAAAAGTTCCTA